>JAJGOT010000287.1:217500-505000 GCA_022457155.1 Cladopsammia gracilis
AAAAAAGAGGATATAAATGATGATTATATAAAATCAACACAAAGTCATAAAATGTCTGAAGAAGACAAAAAGAAACGTCAAATGGAATATGTGAAAAAATGGCAAAACAAAGAACACAAATGCCTGAAATGTGGCAAAACTTATAAAAATAATTATAAATATGTTCATAACAAAAAGTGTAAATAAATAGCCGGAAACAATTATATATTTTTGACTACAAAATAGCAAATAACAGCATATACTGTATCGATTGATATAATATATGTTAGATAATATTCTCTTAAAACAATTTCATATATTCTTTAAATCCCTAAACGAAACCCAGCTGTTAAATTCATCACTATATCCTTTCCACTTCACCAAAGCTTGTTTTTTCTTATAATCCCTCCGAATTACTTTATCAATACGGAAAACCTGTTGCTTGGCTTTTAATAATTCAGGTTCATAAAAACTTCCTTGTATGTCTTCATCATTGAGATCGTTTAATTTGAAAGTGTATGGTTTTGTGTATTGCCTAACACTTCTTCAGTCCAGTTTGGTGTATAACCCTTGTCGAACACATTCCGTTTATACTTTGAAATTCTAACCTTATCACCAACTTTTAATTTTACTTTTGATGATGATGGTTCCATATCACCATATAAATTGAAATAAACAGTTCCTTCATTCTTTTTCATAGATGCTTCAATAGGTTTCATTTTAATGCTTGAATGCTTTGTACTGTTGTATTCATTTAATAGTTTTGGTAACATGTCTAAATATTGTGTTGTATTTTGAGCTGTAAATTGTTTCCACATTTTAGATTTTAATGTTCTGTTAAATCTCTCAATAACAACAGCTTTACCTTCATTGAAAGTAGAATACATCTCAATATTATTTTTCTTTATCCAGTCTTTGAAAGTTTTATTATAGAATTCAGACCCTTGGTCTACCCAAATAAATTTAGGTTTCCGTTTTGATTTTTTTAATAACATCATCAAATGATTCAGTAATTGTATTACCTGTTTTATTTTTAATAGGAATGCTCCAAGCAAATTTCGAAAACACATCAATGATATTTAATAAATATCTATATCCTTTATTCCATTTTGAAAACTTCTGCATTTCTACAAGGTCAGCTTTCCAAATATCATCTATTCCATTAACAATAACTCTTCTTGTTTTAAATTTCGTTTGACTGCCTTATGTAATTCATCGGCTAATTGTTGAGCCCAATCATTTTTACTCAACGCCGCTTTCCGTTTTTTGGCTTCCTTTTTTTAACACCAAGACCTAATTTCTGTTTTATATCAATCGTGTTTCTAGCCAACCAATGACCCCATTGTCTCTCATCATATGGTACTTCATCTAAAGCTTTAACCATTTTTCTGTCTGCTCTATTCTTGCACTTTCTGTCATCTTTACAAACACTATAATCAACATCGTGTTGCATGGCAATGACATCCGTTCTTCCTGTAGGTTGGTCATATATTTCTAATATTTGGCCAGTTGTTGGGTCATATTTCACTTGACTCTCTAAATCATTATAAGGCCCAGTATATTTATGACTGGGTAATGTCCAACCGCCTTTAGGTTTTGGTAATTTACCGATAGCCTTATGAATATCAACAGCACCACCATGAAGAGGGTCCAGTTTTCGGCTTATATCACCAGTAAAACTGTCAAGTGCTTGATCTAGATATTTGTTAGCCCTACCTTTGATCTTTTGTTTCGCATAATCAGATTTAATTGCTTTTGATGCTCCGATTCTGCCTAAATTATACAAACCTTTTAAAGCGCTTTTAGCTGCTATTTCACCAAGACTGTGACTACCTGCTATATCTAAAAAACCGCCAGCCATCTCTGACTGGCTATTTAGTTTAAATTTTTTTTATTGGATACAAAACGTGTCTTAGTAGCCCCACATTCACTACATTGAGATTTTAACATAAGACAATTATTTTTAGTTTTAACATATTTTTCAGTACCTGGTATAGATTCTGTTCGCTTCTTCTGTTTGACACAATATGATTTTACCATTATATATATAAGTTAGATATTTTTGAATTGATTATGAATTGACGATTGACATGTTGATCCTTCATATTAAACAATGGATTGTGAATAGTTTCTAAAATAGTTTTACCCGTCTGTCTTTCATATAAATAGTATAAACACCAGTATCCACACAAAACAGAATCTCGTTCTTGTATTTCATCTCCAGAATAAAGTATTTGTTTTCCACTTGATGATAAATACGTTTGAACCTCATTCGGCATAATTAAACCAAAACTATCAAAGTATTCACAAAATTGGTTGATGTTTCTGTAGCATACCCAATGGGTGCCAGCCCCTATTTTTCTATCTAAATTAATAATACCACATTCTTTTTTTAATATTTTGTCTGGTAAATTATCTTGACTGAATATACCTCTAAAATGTTTTATCTTGAGTTGATTAATCCATTTCATTAGATCGAGATTCCTGAGGGGCTTATTAATGAATCTTACAGAATTGCTCCGATTAATGGGATTGAGTTGAATGGGCTGTTTTTTCCTAATAGCAGTCCCTCGCCTTTTTTCCCTTTGCGTTTTTTGGGAGCTTTTTTTTTGGTTGGTAGTCCCATACCAATAGGATTTTTCATTTGTTCCCATGTTCCAAAAAAAGGGGGTGGTTGAAGCATATATGGATTAATTAATCCTCCTTTTGATTTTGGTGAAGGAGGAACATAAACTGGTAATGATCTTCTTGATCTCTGACTATCAACCTGTAATCCTTTGCCAGTTAATGCATTCAACAAAAGTGGAACTCCAATACTAGCCAAAAGAGTACCGAGAAACCCTCCCTGTTGTGTTTTTGTGGGTTTAATAACTACCTGACCACCAGTCTGAAGAGCATCTAATATTTGCTTCTTTTGTGATGCAGTCAACCAATCTTTATACTGTATCAATTGATTTACTTTATTTTGAGGAATCATAAAACCGCCTATTTGTCCTTTTCCAAAAATTTTATCAATTCCAAGGCTTCCTAAAGCACTCATAGCGCCTGTTGCTAGAGCTGGAACTGCTTTTGTTACTGCTTTTGTAGCATAAGGCAATAGTTTAGTTCCAAGTGAAATCAATGATGACCATAGACTACCACCAAGCTTTACAGCTTTTCTTATCTGTGTTTTACTTATTTTTATATCAACGCCGGTACCATTATTCATAGCGTTTTTGATTCTATTCAGTTGTGTTCTAGTTAACATTAGCTCGTCATTTCCAGTCAATTCATTTTTATTCAATCTGATAGTAATAGCAGAATTATTTTGATAAGCTTTTGCTAATTTTTGTCTTTGCCCATCTGATAGACTTACACCATGAGAATAATAACTAGTCATTTCTTGTATATAATATATGTTATATAATTTTTGGGTTTATAAAACAGTCATATTTAACTAAAGAATTGAATAATTTGTATTTGATTTAAGATCGAAGTAACAATTTACCATCCTTCTGTTGCAATTCTACTTCTTGCTCATAAAGTGTTAAAGCATAGACACTAATTTGCATTTGGTGCCCCAGATAATTTATAATGGAAAGTAAGCTTTGTGGTTCCATCTTTGATATCCATTTTTTGTTTTGTTAAGTCAAAATAAAGGAATGAAAATATAGTGCTGAAATTATCTCTATGAAGCAATGTTCCACCTTGATAATCATTGTTTGCATGAACATATTTCAAAACATCTCTATACACACGTGTGATATCTGTTGTTGGTGTATAGTGATTGTCAGGATATTCATTACCATTCCCTACCTCAAGATGACAATCCACAAGAGTTCGATTATTAGCTACACTAAATGTATTATACAAAAATGGATTTGCTGTTTGAGTATCTATGTTTGCGTCATTGATTATAAACACAAAAACATGACGAGGTCTTGATATCCCAGATGTTATTTTGAAATTACCAGTTTGAATTTGTGAAGAATTACTCCTTTCCACATTTTCACGGAGGTAAGTCCATTTATGTGGTTGCAGATATTGGCTCATATACAATGATTGTCCTTCTGAATTAAAAGTGATTCTTGGTACCCACAATTGCATCCTAGTAATGATAACCCTACAGTCATCTGCCGCCTGCCAAATCAAATTGCCGTCACTTTCAATTTCAAAATTCAGTTCAATCCTTGTGTTTGGCAATAGTTCATCCTCAAGACTTTCAAACAATGAATACCTGTTTAATGGAATTTCGGTATGAACTGTAGTAGATACACCTAGTAAGATTTTTCTAGTACCAAAACCTTTATTATAAGCAGCTTCAGCAGGTCTTTCTTCTGCATGCCTATTTGTATCCAGATAAAAAAATTCATTTGTTGCTGTACTTTCAGCATATGTTGGACTGTACTCTAAGAGATTTTTTATATTCACACAATGGTTAGCATTATTACAATCATAAAGTTTCTTACCATTTACTTTGACATCCAAATTTTTTATGAAAGAAGATGAACCATTCACAATGCCGTTATGATCAGTAACTGTGAGATCAGCACCATCTGCTGTCTTATTCACTTTGAAGTCTATGGAAAGTCTAGCATTATACCAATCAAATGGTGTTACTTCACCACTATTATCAGCAACAAAACGATATCCATCCTTTTTTTGTCTAGCATTATTGCCAACAACTGTATTCAGAGCTGTTTCTAATTCGAAGACCATATCTTCATATCTTTCAACATATTTAGGATTTCTAAAACTCATTATATATAATTAGATTAGATAAATTTTAACTTACGAAGTTTACCACCAGCTAATAATTGACTTACTCTTTCACTAATCTCATAATCCGTTAATGGTTGTTTAACTGTTGAAGTTTGTCGTGTCATTAATGGTGTTCCCATTTTGTTTCCTTTTTTGCTTAATAGTTCAATTATTTTATCTCCAGCCTTTTTTGCTGCAAAATCACCAGTTTTAGTAGCTGCATTCTCAATAGCTTTTTCGGCACCTTTTTGAAGTCCAGTTTTCAATGTTTTTTTCATCGTTTGTCCAAATAATTTTTTACCAATTGATTTAAAAACATCTGTTATTCCTTCACCATATTGTGTTTTTATGTCTTCATTATAAATATGTTTTTACACGTCGACCTAATTCTGGATTATAACGTCTCTTATATTCACATTGTCTCATAATTATATATTATTACATTAGATTAAATAGGTGTTGATCTGAGAATCAAGGTTAGAAACCAATCTATACCATTCAGATTTATTGGTCTTCCTAAAGTGTCACTAACATAAAACCGCATTTGACTTATATTATTTGAGGCCACAGGACAAAATAATAATCTTTTCGGTTCATATGAAAATGGGTATGAACGAGTTAAATTGTCTGTAGGAATGACAGCGATAGTATTCGTGTTCTGCCCATCAACAATGCTGTCTCTTATACCATCACTATTTATATAAATAATATCAATAGAATTTGTTATATTCGGTAATTTTGTTCCATATTCTGTTTGCGTTACTAGTTTTTGTTGAAAACCGATTAACTCTCCAAAATTAGTGTTTCTTAGATCTAACTGATAATTATTGTCAATTTCAATAACTACTTCATATGATGATAATACAAATATCAAATTAATATGATACTCATTACCCGTTTTGTGGTTCTTTCTATCCATATATTGATGTATATAATCATTTAAATTGGTATATGAATACATGCCATCAACAAAAGTTACTGTTTCCCATGTTTTTCCACTATCAGTGCTGTATTTGATAACATTGTTTTGATATTCTGGATTGATATTATGCCAAGAATATGTCATTGTAAGTCTATCTACAGTCTATTTTAAGATTGGATTGAATTTAATTAAAAAGTCCTCAGCTTTGCTTGTTCCTATTTTTTCTCTATTAACTGATGAAATATGAATTGCTCTTTCTTGCATTGTTATATTATTAGATTACATATTCTTTCAACAGACTTATGAGCTGATCGTTTGTAATTGTACCCAGTTTGTTTAATGTGTGTGCAATTTGCGAAAATTCGTCTTTGACACCATCATTTCCTGCTATTATTGACCCCCCTAGCAGCTCTAGACGACTCATAAGATCATGTGGATTGTTATAATAAACAACACCACTACCTATCTTTTTATATTTATTGGAAGTTCTATGTATTGGTATTTTACTAATTCTATTCAAGTCATCGAATACCATTTTTGATAGAGGACTATATTTCTTCCTACTGTTGAACCACTTTGTAAGCAGATCAAGTGTATCAAAATCAACCTGTTTGTCCATCTTTATAAGCTACCAGCTTAAGCTGACCATATCATTTAGGGAGATCAATGGTTAAATTTCCATATTTACCATTGGGTGTTATTTTATATGCGTGTCTTTTTCTCTGCATATAGATACCTTCACCCAAATATTTTGGGGCTGCTTTGATATGCTCTAACCTTGTTAAATAATCTTTGATGTATGGTAACTCTTCTTTATTGCGATTATATGTTGTTCGTTCAATTTTAGACAATTTTTTTAAGGGTAAACCTTTTTTCATCGAATGATCTTGAATATAATTTTGACTTCGTGTTATTTTATTTTTAATTTTTTCAATGTATTTGTCTGGATCTAACTTTGTATTCATGATAACAGATGGTAAGGGATAGCCCTTATCATCTAACAACTGTTTGTATTCCTCATTTATACCTTTATCCAAATTTAAAGTTTTCGGTTGTTTTTTACTTGTGCTGGGTAGAACTTCTTCCTCTTTCTCTTCAATAACATCTCCAACTTCTTCCTCTCCCTCTTTCATAGCATCTCCATCATCCTCATCCATAAGAGACCATTTCAGTTGCGGCAACACTTTTCTATCATATGATATTGCTTTTGTTGGATTCATTAATTGTATTATGTCCATTTGATTATGTTTCAATTGTTTAATAAGTTCATCCTGTGTTTTATCAATATTTTTTTTAATAGCTTCCTGAACATCAATAGAAGGTTTAAACTTTTCCGCTGTTTCTTCGTAAACATCTTGTTTAGAAATTCTACTTTCTTTGATGACATCACGTACGGATTTTGTTATTTCTCCAGACTTGATTTTAGGAATAGCGATTTTCTTATAACGATCTATGTCCATTTATACTATTACATTATATAAACTTATCTCAACTTATCTCAACTTATCTTTTTAATATAATGTAATAGTATAATGGAAATACCTAATTATGATTCAGGAAATAGTCAAAATGAAAATTTCAAGCAATTGTTTCAATACATGCCAAGGAACACATTTCGAATGTTAATATGTGGTAATTCGGGGTCTGGTAAAACTAACCTTTTATATCATATGCTGATGAGTCCCTTGTTATATTACGACCAGATCCATTTATATGCGAAAAACCTTGATCAAGATAAATATATAAACATGATGGATAACATAAATGAAATCAGTCAACAGGTTGGTTATGATGTCCTAGTTTGTAATAATAATGATATCATACCAGTTAGTGATATACAAAATAGACTTACAGAGAATAGTTATTTTTGATGACTATGTGTGTGAAAAAAATCAAAAGCAACTTATTGATTATTTCATTCAAGGGCGGCATAAGAATTGCTCAGTTATATACCTAAGCCAATCATTTTATAAAACTCCAAAAGATATCAGATTAAACTGTTCGCATTACTGTATTTATGATTTTCCCAGTAATAATGAAATATGATATGCAGAGAACTTGGAGTCACCAAAGACCAATATCTTAAAGCAACTAAAAAACCATACTCTTTCCTATATGTTGACAAACCAATGAAAACAGTTAAAAGAAACTTTTTTGGAAATATCTAAGTTAATAATATAAATGGGAATTTTTAATGAACATAGTTCAGATTCAGATACTAGTGGAAATTCAAAGAGAATAAAGGGAGATCGAGGTCCTCCTGGAATTGGCTTCAAATTGACAGATCATGGTAATTATGATATGCAAGATAAAAAATTAGTAAATATTGGACAAGTTACTGGTTTGGATGATGTTGTCGATTTGAAATTCGTTAGAAATACAATCGTCAGCAAACATCTGCCGTTAGTTACAGGAAATCTTGACATGAAAGACAATAAAATCAAAAATTTAAAAACACCAATTTCAGAAAAAGATGCTGTTAATAAAGAGTATAGTGACATGCACTATTTAAAGTTAGATGGAACAACTCATATGACGGGGGATCTTGACCTCAGAGGAAATAAATTAATTCTACCTGGAGAAATTGATATGGATCGAAAACTGATCACTAATATGGATACGGATGAAGACAATGATCTTCCTGCGGTGAATATGGTAACTTTGAAAAAATATCACCCTGATGCCCCAGCACATACACATGAAGTAACCAAAGATATTGATTTGAAGGAGATGTACAATATTAGGAACAGTAAGCAACAGACATATAAAGATTTGGGAGCCAACTATTTGAATTTAATCAGTTATGACGATGCTAAAAACATTTTTCTGAGTCGGAAAGAGATGCTTCCTATGGAGAATTCAATTGATATGAACAACCACGTGATATATAATGTTCAAACCCCAACTGTAAGTGATATGGCTACGAATAAAGGTTATGTTGATACACATTTAAACGAAAAATTAGACAAAACGATTTCCTGCGATCTTGATATGCAAAGTTATAAAATTACTAATTTAGCAACACCTAAACCAAATGAGAATAGCGCTGCCGTAAATGTTTCATTCTTCAACGCCGAACTCAATGATTCTAATACAAACTTGTATACACGAATAACAGACGATTATAAGAGTTATGTTAACAAGTCACACATAACTTCCTCTACTTCAGAAAAAGAGGTTTTCAGATACCTGTTGGAAGATGTGGACGAGAGCTCGTCGGAGAGTAATATTGTTGTTAATGGTATTATCAATTTTGTATCCAGTCCACACAAAATCAATAAGAAAGCCTATGATATGACTCTTACGACAGACAATAACGATGAGTTCAGGTCAAGGATAGGTTTTAATGCATACAAACTTCCTCAAGGTGAGTACACTATGGTGATTGAGTTTTTCGTTCCAGATAAAGTTCACATTGGTTCGACATCTGTCAATGTTGTCTCAACAGTTCTTAATATCGGACAGCAAACTACAAAGATATTCAACACTAAAGGATATACAAAAAGCATTGTTCATTTACATAAGTATCAGGTATCTCCACCTGAATATATTATGATAGATCTTCATGGAAGTATATCGAAAGGGAATACAAAGAAAGCACATCTATTCGTTTATGGTGTTCAAGGTCAAGTCTCAAGTGTTGATCCAGATGTATTTGATACTGTTTTTGTAATTGAGGGTGGAAAAATGACTATGCAAACTGATTTGAATATGAATTCATACAAAATCATGAATACAATCCATCACATATTTGGGCAATTAAAAACAGATAATAATGGGGGTAAAACGTTTTTATTAAATGGTTGTGACAAAATAATAATTCCAAACGGCTGTCAATTAAAAAAATAATAGGTCACTATAATCTCTTAGATTTTTCCTACAAAGCAATATCCTTAAAAATACTCCATGGATTCTCTAACTCAAATAACAACCTATAATTTATCTGGAGGTCAAAGACAAACGATAGATATAAACTTAGATTTACCATACGGTCATATGGCTGTGGAGATGGTCGAACCGATTAAGAATCAGGACATATCAATACTAATTGAATATACCACACCATAAATTAGTATAAATATATAATATAAATGACTAAAATAGGCATCTTCAATTTTAATCATATCGATAAAAACATCAGCCAAGAAAAATTATCTGAAATCAAAGCATTGTATAAATTTTATCATAAACGCTTTTGGTGCTATAAGAAGGCTTTCAAATATTTCAAGAGATTGAATTTAGCTATGAATTTAGCATCAGTTTCTTTAATAGCCACTGGTTCAATAGCTGGTTCAATTACATTAAATCCTATTATTTTAGGAGTAATTAGTGGTAGTGGTTTATTGATTAAGACATACAGCGAAATTAAAAACTATAAAAGGAAAATAGAAATGTCTAAATTTGCATACACAACATATGAAAAAGTATTAGTCGATTTACGGTCTTGTTTAAGAGGAAATCAATTTAACCATACCGCATTTATAAATGAAATGAGGCTGATTGATGAAATAATCATTGATCTTTGTCCTCTTGCCGATAAATTTGAGAAACAGTATGATAAAAAATTCACTTCTGAGTAAACTTTTAGAGTAAATTTTACGATAAACTTTACTAACAAACTTTATTCAATAACTCATTCATAGGGAAAACCCCCTTTGCATGACGTATGACTTCCTGTTTTTCTGAGAATCATGCAACAGGTCACCTTTTAATAATTTTGCTGACATCATTCTTTATTAATTTATAAACCTGTTTCCAATATTGATCATAGAATCTTAATGTTTTCTTTGATTTCGAAAGTGGAATAAATTTATATTCTATTGCAAAAATTCCTTATATCTGCCTCAAAATGAATTTAATACTAATCACACGTTTACGGCCATTGTTAACCTGTGATAATACTTCATCAATTAAAGCGAATATTCTCAGGATATTCTCTCTATTATTATTACTGATTTGTATATTATTCTTTTGTTCTATATCATTGATTACGTTTAAAATATGATATTTTCTTATATACACACTCTTTATCCTCATTTTATATTTGTTATCATTGAAATCAATATATGGAGCTTGTAAATCATAACCATGAACGGAGCCACAACTTTGACAAACATTCATTCCATTGTCATTAAACATATCTTTTTTATCACAACATGATTCAACAACTTCCGTATTTCTAACAACATCTGCTAATCGTTGGTCACAAAAGGGACAGGTCAACTCTCCAATATTCTCAAATTCATCATGAATTTCCAAATTACAATTCATTCTATACTATTATATGAGATTATATTTTTATGTGACTGTCACTAAAATCCAAAGAAGCCATAACGTCACGGCACAGGTGTGCCGGTCATTACATAGTAAACTCGGTTTTTTACTCTACAAATCTTGAGGGAAAAGCACGCCACTAACTGAATGATGCATCATCCACCTTCTGATTGGTTAAAATTGTTAAAAGTGGGAAACGCGTTTCCTACTTTTTTGAATAGATATATATGTGATGACTCATTTTCCTGTTTTTTCCAGACATGTGTAGACTTGTTAGCGGGGAATCCCCGAATATAACATCCGGTTTTTCCGAGAATTATGTCACGCAAAGGAAATCACGCAATGGAATAAACGCACCATTTTGTTTTTATTAACATATAGTTTAATTATTTTATGGAAACATATAATTTAATTATTTTATGGAAACATAGTTTTCCAAAAACGGGTTTACATTAAATGGAAACAAAAAAAAACTGGTTACCATCATATGGAAAGTAGTATAGAGTTGGGTTGGTATCAGATCAAAAAAATATTTTTTTGATCTGGTGCCCCCAACTCTAATACTACTGTGATATCCATTGTGCGTTCCTTATGGGGAAAGCCCGCGTAGCACCTGTTAAGGCCATGACGATCCCACGTCTTGAACTCACCGCCGCAACAGTGTCAGTACGTGTGGGAGAAATGATTGCCAGTGAGTTGGATGAACCGGTTGAAAGCAAGACTTATTGGACGGATAGTACAACTGTGCTGAAGTACATTCGGAATGAGAAGAAACGTTTCCATGTGTTTGTAGTGAATCACGTACAGGCGATACAAGAAGCCACGAGTCCCGAGCAATGGAAGTATGTTGAGTCGAAGGTTAACCCAGCCCATGATGCCTCGCGTGGCCTAAAGGGCTATGAGCTCTCGAAAGAGCATCGTTGGATCACGGGTCCGAATTTCCTGTGGCGTCCTGAGAGTGAATGGCCTCAAATTCCTTACGACTTGGGTGTGTCAGCCGATGATCCTGAAATCAAAAGGGTTCAAGTGCACAGTCTAGTCATTGACGAAAGCTCCGATCTCTTGAAACAGCTTACACGCTTTTCTGATTGGCGATGCATGAAGCGTTCTGTCGCCTGGATGCTCTGTCTCGCAAATAAGGAGAGTCACACCGTACCGGATAAAGCAGCAGATAAAGCCGAAGATTTCGTGAAGTTGAAAGAAAAGCCCATAAGAGTGGACGAAGTAGAAATCCAAGAAGCATGAAATTAAGAAATCAAGTGTTCTGTACCGCCTTGATCCGTTCCTGGACCAGAATGGCCTTTTACGTGTTGGTGGCAGGCTTAGCAAGTCACAAGAGTTTCCCGAAGATTTCAAGCATCCGGTGATTCTCCCTAAAAGAAGTTCCGTTGTAAACCTGATAGTTCGTGATGCTCACAAGAAGGTCGCCCATGCTGGCAGAGGGATAACGCTGAGTGAGTTACGAAGTCAGTATTGGATTGTTAACGCTAATTCGGTTGTCAGACATTTCATCTCAAAGTGTGTTGTGTCGTCGCCTTCGTGGTACATCAGGTGAACAGAAGATGGCTGTCCTTCCGCGTGAACGAATAACACCTTCTCCTCCTTTCACTTATTGTGGAGTCGACTACTTCGGTCCTTCTTTCATAAAGCAAGGAAGAAAAGAGGTTAAGCGGTATGGGGCCGTATTTACCTGTCTTGCAAGCAGGGCAGTACACATAGAAACAGCCGAATCACTGGAAACAGATTCTTTCATCAATGCCCTACGGTTCATAGCTAGAAGAGGGCCAGTACGTGAAATAAGATCGGATCAAGGAACCAACATCGTGGGAGCAGCAAACGAGCTTAAGAAGGCCTTAGAAGAGATGGACCACAGTGTTATCCAGAGGAGTTTATGCAGAGGCTTCAAAGCTGATTGGATTATCCAGTGGAAGAAAAATCCCCCAGCAGCGTCCCATATGGGTGGCGTATGGGAGCGCCAGATACGTTCCATACGTTCAATTTTATCCGCGCTCTTGAAGGAATTTGGCCATTGCCTAAATGATGAGACGTTTAGAACATTGTTGACAGAGGTGGAGTGCATCATAAACAGTAGACCACTTACTGTCCCATCGAGCGATCCTGACGATTTGGACCCGCTTACGCCTAATCACATCCTGACTATGAAGTCAAGGGTCGTAATGCCTCCCCCAGGAAATTTTCAGAAGGCTGATGTCTACCTACGGAAAAGATGGAAACGCGTGCAGTAGCTGTCAAATGTCTTCTGGTCTAGATGGAGGAAAGAGTATGTCCAGAGTCTTCAGCAGAGAGTTAAGGGGAATCGCCCAAGAAGGAATCTTCAAAGTGGTGACCTTGTGTTAATCGTCGATGATCGCGTGGCGAGAAATGAGTGGAATTTGGCTCGCGTTGTTGATACAAATCCGGATTCTAATGGACAAGTACGTTCGGTCAGAGTTGCCACAACCACGACAACCTTGGATCGTCCCATTGACAAACTTGTGCTGATCATGGAGAATGAAGAGTAAAGACTCGGGGTATTCCCAGCCAGAGGAGCCATAAGTTCAGAATTAAACTACGAACTCAACTGTTTTTAAAGACTTATAAGTGACTCACTAAGTGACTTAAGAGTTATATAACTCTTAGGGGAGCCAGATGTTGATGCCGCATTGTTTTTTTTTAATAGTTTTTTAACAATTGTGTACTGTTTTCGCGTTAATTTCCTTTGTTTTGCTTTCGTTTATTTTGCTCATCGTGTTTTCGTGCTATTTATATTCTGTTAGGTTTTTCCCGCATAATCGCGCTTTCTTTTAGTTTAGCCTTATATGTACTCTGCCATTTTCGTTAGTAGGCTCTGTTTCCTTCGTTTAGTATCAACGTTCAATTTGTATCGTCATTCTTCTTTTGTCCAATCGTTTCGGAGTTTCCTGCCATACAACGTTTGTTAGTGTCTTTCTTTACTGTTATGTTATTTTGTACACGCTTTTTACTTGTATTTTTATCTTTGTTTAGCAACCGCATCCACCGTATAATGATTAAAGACTTCGTTATTATTTGCGTGTTGACGTTTGGCTGCTATAACGAGAAAGCTGTATCAGTTCCGTGCAGGTTGACAAGTCTTTTTCCATCAGTGATATAGATTCGAATGGAGCTTATTGTGTTTTTATTCACAGAGTTATATGTTACTCTCATGAGTTCAAGAGTAAAACTATATGATGGTCGCAGAACAGATGTTGAAAAGGAATAAATGATATCAGTATTTTGTCCATCCACAAGCAAATCATTTGTCAGATCACAATGAATGTTCAACATATCAGTATCTTGGCTAAAATTTGGAACTCTGAGGCCAACATTAACTTCATCCTTCAGAATCATTAAGTCAAAGCCAAGGAGTTCGTTAAAATTACTTTGCGTCAACTCCAGTTGATAATTTTCTTCCACTGTTATTGTTACTCTGAAGGTTGTGGAATTAAAAACAAGGCTGATTGGAAAAACGTCTTCCCCTTCCCCTTCTTTTGCAGTTGCTTTTTGAAGAAAATCATTAATCTCAGTATATGTCCAAACTCCAGCTGGGAAAACGATATCCTGAAATGTTTTCCCACCGTCAGAGCTGAACCTGATTAATTGGTTCCTGTATCCAGCATTGATGTTAAACCACGTAAAACTCATATTGATAATTCTGTTAAGCCCAACAACATATTGTTCATTTGGCTCCAAAACAATTGGCTGATTGAATTTAGTTGTGAAATTTTCTGATTTGTTGCGGCCGTTCTTAACGGCGTAGGAGGATAGTACTATTTTGCGTTCAATCAATTGTTCGGTATCCATTTTTATAGTTTGAAATAGTTTTTATAAATCTTATCATGCTGGGTTTTATTGATGAATCCCTCTTTCAGAAGAGTGTCGACAATTGCAACTCCAGTATTTCTTATGTCGATGTTTGTATTCCCAGCAAGGATGGAGCCAACAATGACTTCAAGTTTCTGGGGAAGTTTTTTGGGGCCGGTGAAAAAGCGGACCGCCCCGCCTCTTTTTTGCCTCCTGGCTCCTTTGCCTTTCAATCCTTTCAATGTTCGTCTCTTATTACTGTAATAATCTAAGTAATCATTTAAAACTTTAAATTGATAATCTATTTTTTGATGCAATATTTGCTTTGCCTCTTCATCTATTCCACCTCAATGGAACATTTTTGTAATAACTGCTTTGCGGCCTTTCAGTTGATTTTTTTCTATGGGCTGCAAGTGATATTTTTTTGCTAATAATTCCTCTTTTCTGCGGAAGTGATAAACTTGAGTCATCTTCGTCTCCTTCATCTCCTGTTTCCACAGCATATCCGGGGAATAAATCTGCATATTCAGGATATAACTGTGAATAATCACGTGGTTGATCATCACCATATGATGGGAGTGAACTCGTTGACGGGCCTTTTTAGGCATTTCTATTTTTATCGCTTCATTACTGCAACATAATTCTTCATGCTTAGCTAGGGATGTTTCATCATAGAAATGATTGAGACAATGTAAACAAAAATGTTTACGATTAGCATGATGATTAACTTGAGCTGAGAGAAGACAGCTTAAACTATTAACAACGGTATAATGTTGGATCCCGTCTTTCTCAAACAGAAGCAGAGTAATACAGGTGTTGACGTTTGTGCTTGGAAATTCTCAAGGGATGAAACACTGTTTCATAGCCGAGAACATTAACAGCAATGTGTGGATTCAGTCTTTCAAAATGATCTATTTCCTTCAAGGATGTTGGGAAAACAATCCCAGACCAGTTGAGTTGTTCAGCTTGAGCTCTGAGCAGAGATGTGATTCTTTCAGGGTGAATTTCACATGGATTGAGAGCCCTTGCTACTGCCCATTAAAAACATTGTTGATCAAGATTCCGCATGTTGGTGAGAGCCTTCTTCTTGGCAAGGAATGGAGGTAAGCGTATATATGTGCTTCCGCCAAGGGGTTTGAATTCAACTAAATGCAATTCCAAATGATTTACGTGAACAAACTGCCAGTTAGAACCCATCATTTGAAATGTTGCTATATTTTCAAGGATAGTATCTATCATTTGATTTAAAAGGGCATTTAAATCCGTTGCTTCTAAATTAATCTCTATCCCTGAATAAAAAGGAGCATCTGCTTCAATTATTTCCCCAGGTTTGTAAATTCTGGCGTTTCATTCGACAGGATAGAATCAACTTAATTTTAGTCCCTCGATTAGCCTTTAAAATAGTTAGAAGTTCATTAGAAACTTGCTGGAAATAATCTCTTGGAGACAGTCCTTTCTTACCTTCAAAGATGAACTGACGGGCAAACTTTTCCAAAGCTGAAGGGCCTTCTTGGACTTTAATTTGTTGCTGATATAAACTTGCAACTTTGCGTTGAAAATCAGTTATCATATTTGAAGCTTTCCTCATAATATTTTTGGGAGTAGCCTTTAACCAATTCCACCATGAAAGGAAAGTATTTTGAATTGTTTCCAATATTGGGGGCCGCGAAGAGGTTGATATGGAGTTGGGGAAAGAACTGGAGTTTCGATATGCAGCGTTGGTGCATCTAAAATATTGGGAGAAGATGCATTAATTAAACGTAGTAAATCAGCTTTTGTTCTAGCGCGATTACGACCAGGGATTTGTTGCTCTTTCGCTATTTGTCTTAATTCTTTTACTTGCATATGTTCCATTTTAAATGGCAAAATAAAATAATTTTTTTTTTATTTTAAGCTATCTTAATAATTTCCCACGCGGGAGAAATTTTTTGTGACAGACATTGTTACAAATGGTAATCATTAGCATTTAGTGAATAATATCTCAAAATAATTCCCATGCGGGAGAATTTTTTTTGTTCAATTTCCAAAGCTGTTTAAACATTTAACATGCAAATAAACATTTCTCACGCATGAGAAACAGTTATGAATGACAATGGAAGCTTCTTGAATTAGCAATTAAATTAAAAATAAAGTGGACACAAGATTCTCACGCGTGAACAATTATTTTGAAATTATTTTTCAAACGTGATAGATATTTTCACCGCGAATTACGTGTAATTCAGTATTTTGGTTCATAGGGGTTTCCCCGAATTACACCTAATTCTGTAAATTACGTTTAATTCTGTATTTTAATTCATAGAGGACTCATGTGGTCTATTTTAGCCAATCAGAAATTGTATTATGCATAATACACTCTCAGCAGTAGAAGATAGTAGAAGGGAAATGATGACTCTGGGAGAAAAAAAAACCCAAAGCCCCCTCCCGTGAGAAATCTACTGAGTAAAATCCTATAAAGACGGGCCCATTTGAACTAACTCAGTGAAACCAAATAAGTGTTTTAGTTATTATTAAAAATCAAATAAAACTAAAGAGCGTAGCAACAAGGCGTCAGCATCAAAGACTAGCTTTGGTTTCCGCTAGATTTCAGGGATAATAAATGACACAAGAAAGTGTCATTTTTTTTTATTTTTATTTGAAAAAAATTTCCGCTAGATTTTAGCGGATGCTGATTTTTTTGTAAATTTTAGCAGTAAATTTAGCGGAAGGGGTGGTTGCTTTTTGGGTTTTCGAGAGATTTCTCACGGGAGGGGGCTTTGGGTTTTTTGGGTTTGTCCCAGAGTCATCATTTCCCTTCTACTCTGATCCGCTCTCACTCAATGAGCACTGAACGCAACTGACGAAGGAAACCACTTAAGTTTCTAAAACCGGTCTTGCTAATAAAGTTCTGTCAAGAAAATAATGGCCACACACAGCCATTCAGTCCATTCATGCAAAAATAAAAACGGCCAGCCAACCATCCTGAATCTCCTTAACTGATTCTTACATATAGCTGGCACCACACAACCCTACAAGGAAACCCCATCATGGGGCCTCGCTCATTTCCTAGCGCTCAGGTTGTTGCTTACCGGAAGGTCAATAATCTCTCCAAACGACTTTCTAGTCCGAGAGATTAGAGTTAACGACAGGACAATTTATCTCTCCAAATGACCATAAGTCTGAGGGTTTAAAATCCTGAAATGAACACTGAATAAGGGAGTTATATACGGCAAGGATGGTGACAATATAAACACCGCCACCGCATGAAGTAGACTCCACTATTAAGTTATCTTTGTTCACACTAAATAACGGGAGTTATATGCGGTAAGGAGGGTGACAATATTACAAACATAAAAGTAAAAGACTTCTACGGGTTATTCATTAATAAAAATGGCAGTCCTCACAGTCATACAGGTCCAACGAAATGGGACAAAACTTTGTCAATAAGCGAAGGTAATTGGGAAAACATATTTTCATTGACAAAGAAAATTTGTAAAGAAAATAAACTTAAAGAATTTCACTTTAAATTTATTCACAGAGCTATTGTAACAAAGAGGGAGATACTTAAATTTGGAATCAAAGATAATGACGATTGTCTTTAATGTGGTGAAGCAGACTCTATTGATCATTCATTTATATATTGCTGCTTTACGAAGTCGTTTCTAGTAAATGTTATTCAATGGCTCAATGACTCAAACAACACTCACTTCTCCCTCACGACTGAACAAACTTTATTTGGAATTATGTCCAGTCAGCACGCAAAAAACGTTATTAAAAAATTAAATTATACTCTCTTTTTTATGATACTATATCTACACCAGAAAAATCCACACCCAAGCTATAACTCTTCAAGAATTCAAAAATAAAGTATTGATAAAGTATCGAACCGAGAATTTATCCTAGATACAGATTCCTGAAAGACTGTCCCTAATACAATGGCAAGCACATTTGCAATTGTATTGCTTCATGTTCATAAGGGCTGCTCGGGCAGGCAAATCTGCCATGGCCACAAATAGCATGCATTGGACTGTTATGTTTCCATCTGAGCTGTCTGGTACTTGAATTCCCGACTCATAAACAGTGTTAAGCTTTTCAACCAGTGGGTTTAAGAATGTTAGCATATTTGGATCGTGTTTGTCACAATATATATAAGCAGGGATCATAAATTTCTTTTTAAACCTGTGTTCCTTTGGGAGCTCATTGATCATCAAATAAACGGGCCATAAATGCCCAGCCGTTGAAGAATAGTTGTTCAGTGTTAACAGTAGAGGAAATCTCCAGGGTGTAAGAAATTCTTGTAATCAAGTCCGTGGTACATGTCATGTAAAGCATTGGTGGCTGTGCGTTTGACTTGTTCCTTTTCGTTCTTCAGTAAGTTCAAAAATTCTGAATCCTTAAAGAGATCTTTAACTTTTTCTTCGAAATGCAGATCTAAAAAGCTGGAAAGCAGCACCTCTACAACCGGCATTAGGGAATCTGCCTTCCACGCAGTTAAAACAGATTGCGCAGTAATCAATCTTCGTTGGCTCCGTCGATCCAAAATACTCCTTCAGGAAAAGTTTCATTTTGTACGCTGACTGAAAAGATTTCTTACACTGTTTACCGAGCAGAGTGGCTAGTAAGTGAAGTAGGTCTGCCCAGGCTGCTTTGCTCAAATTGTGCTTTAGAACAAATGCAACAATTAGAACAAAAGACAACACTTGAAATTTTGCTGCCTTAGTAAAGAGGTTCTTCTTCCTCTGTGATAGCAGTTTCATCAGTTATTCTCTCTTGATGTATCTGCTCCTCATCCGGCTCATCACTGCTTTCACTTTCGCTCATGCTGTCAGAAGAAGCTGACGTTCTAAGGTCATCAGACGAGGATTCAATATTAAGTTCATCCGAGTCTGCTTCATGGTCAAACATACCTTCGCGGTGTTCTTCGTCCATAACCATGTGTTCATTTTTATCACCCATTTTCATTTTTTGGTCTCCTGTTCACCTTCACTGTCAGAACATAAAGGCGAATCTGTGTCACTTTAAGAATCGCTGTTATCACCCATTTTGGTTACTTCGATGGAATATTATGAAGAAATCAAATCAATTTGTATTGACACACAAGATCCCCCATCTGATTGATGTACTATTGAATATGTCAAAAGCTCATTACTGGCCTGCATGCAAGGGAAATTATGGGTCAAGGAATTAAGAAATCGATGTAACAGAAGCCTAACCTGACATTAGTTGTGAATATTTTTCTCCAAAACTTAACAAAAGAAGTTATTCAATTTCCACCTTTGAAAAAGCTGTTAGATAAGGTGGTTAGAACATTTTCACTGTCCATAGATACAGAGATAAATATATCAGGTTACCTTACTAATGGCATGATCGTACTTGTAACCACCTCTGTCATTCATTTGATATCCCTCTAATTATCATGCAAATATCTGAGAGGTCAAGCTAACTAAGGCGGGAGATTTGTAACTTCTTGTGAACCATTTTCTTAAACATTTTGAAATGGCAGTATATTATGCTGTTGAGTTTCCCTTGGAAGATGCCAAATCGAAGAGTCTTTACATTGTGCTCAAGACCAAAGTGAAACTTGTAGATAACCGGACACTTGTCCAATGGAGTGTTGTCAATGAAAACGGTGATGTAAAAGATGCATATTTTGAGGCCACAAACCTAAAAACCCGGGCCTAAAAACGGGCTCAAAGAAGGACAGCAGAGGGAGTTCATTGATTGGTTAAAGAAATCAAGAGAGGAAGTAGAAATACGAAACAAGATTGGAGAGGGGCGAAGTTGCAAAAAAAAAAAACAGCAAAACTGGACGATTATGTTGATCTGGAAAACCACCAGCAACAAAGAGGCCAAGAAAGGCACTGTTCCAAATCCAGCTAGACAACGTCCCAAAATCACTTCATTCGCAAGACGAAGATGATATCGATATTGCAGAGGATTTAGATGCTGAAGGGAGTGCTGTTCTAGCCCACGGGGAGCAAAGGGTGGCCAACAAATGCTGATCGAACGGTTTTTCCCACCCAATAGTTAATGGAAGCAAGGGGACGAAAAAGGTTAGCAAGCCGTTGCAGAAAGAAAAGAAAGATGGCAACCCTAAAACTGCATTAAAAAGGCAATGGACGAAACTGCTAACACTCAATCGTGTGAGATCGGTAAAATCTTGGCAGTAAATAATTCTGAGATGAAAGTGATTCGACACAGATGTAATGGCAGACCTGTGGAATTTAATATGCCTGTTTCTCGCAGTTCTAAGTTTGGAGCACTCCGTACAAAACTGTCCCAAATGACTGGAATATTGTGCCAAAGAAAAGAATAGTATGAAAAAATCCAGAAAAAAATATCTTACACAGCCTCGAGTCAGAAAAAAATTACAGCACTGCTTCAAGTTGCAGAAGTAACTGTGCTTACTTTTCAGGCGTAACCTCTCGCCAGGTCGTTTTTGGAATTTGCATTTTTTCGAAATCATAAATCATTAAGATAAGAAGTCTTATTTGATTGCATGCTTTGTGTCAGCTAAGGCCCTTTAATTTTGGTGCATCACCGCTCCTCCTCCACTGTTGTACGATGTCAAAATATTTGATGGGGCAGCTGTTGTGCATGCACTACCAGTGTCATCTGAAAAGTGACAAAAGAATTGACTTTGTTTAGTATGAGTATCATCTGTCAAGTCTGAAAGAGGCTGCTCGTGAGAAAAGGGGGAAGGGTGTTAGAAGAAAAGTTGTTGGCCACGTCAAATATCTCCAAACTGGCAAGCGTTTATGGGAGATTCTTCTAACAAACAGGAGTTATTTAAATTTCTAACAACACAGGTGAAAGAGGCCTCCTTCCCAGATGACAAGATTTTTTGCATAACGTCATGTATTGTAGTAAAACAGCACTTTTTGTAATGGCCGCACATGTTTTCTCATTTTGTACGAAATGTGTCGTTATTTTAGGTGAAAATGTCATTTTACACCTTACCAGTCAACGGATGGCATGCAACCATGAAGAAGCAGACACACGGATTTTGGTCCATGTAAAAGACGCTGTGGTGAAAGGTGCGAGAAGTGTTTAGTTCCCACTATTGACACAGATGTTGTTGTCATTGTCATTGTCGAGTTCCACGCGTTGTCTATAACACATCCTGATCTGACAGTGTGGATTGCCTTTGGGATGGGAAAGCACTTCCAGTGCCTTTCAGTTAACAGCATCTGTGATCGTCTGGGAGAACTGAAATCTCACGCGCTTCCATTGTTCCATGCCGTTACTCAGTGGTTGCGTTCCAAGGAAAAGGAGAAGAATCGACTTGGGAAGCGTGGAATGCGCACCCTGCAGCCACAGACGCTTTTCTATATGTCAAGGACGAGCCCTTTGTTCAACTAGAGTTACGTTCCCCTCTCTTCAAAGTCCTATAACAATTTGTCATGGTGCTTTACGTGGCAACTCGTTTAGGGCCGGTGACTTGTGCTTTCGATGTGGATGAAAAAGACACTTGACACTGTGAATTCGAGCAGAGTGTTAACAACAAGAATTTTATTCAAGGGAAACTGCATGCATGTCTGCCTTTTTGGCGTGATTTCATCCAGGCGTCAGATTTTGTGCTTGACATTATCGAGCATGTTTACAAAATTCTCTTCCATCAATCACCTCCACTGTATTCCTTTGAAAATAGATCTTCTGCACTGCATCGGGATAACTTTGTTCGCGAGGCAACTGCCGAGTTGTTGGTTTGTGGTTGCATTCTAACAGTGTCAGATTACCCTCAACGTTGTCATCTGCTGCATGTAGCTGTTCAGTCTTCAGGGAAGCTTAGACTTATTTTAGATCTCTCTCATCTCAACAAGTTTATTGTTAAGAAGTCTGTAAAATATGAAGATCTTAGAATCGTTCTTAAAATATTTTCTCCTGGTATGTTTGTTTTTTCCTTCGACTTAACGTTAGCATATCATCATATAGATATTTGTGAGGATCAAACCAAATTCCTGTCTTTTAAATGGCCTTCTATTGACGGAGTGAAAAGTTTAAAGTACTACCCTTATGTCTTCACCAAGGTCATGCGCCAGTTAATTAAGTTCTGGAGAGGAAGTTGTCATTTAGTTCTGACGTATCTCGATGATGGCATTGGGGGAAATGTCTCATTCGATCGTGCGAATAGCCTCAGCTGCAAAGTCCGCCGAGATCTTGTTTCGTCAGGTTTTACACGGAATGATGAAAAATCAGTGTGGGGACCTACTCAGAAGTTAGTTTTTCTGGGGTCTATTCTCGATTTTGAATTGGGCTCCATCCTCATTCCTAGGAATCGTTTACGCAAATTAAAATCCTGCCTTGTTTTGTGTCTTCATTGTAGCCATGTTTCCGCTAGAGATCTTGCATCTATCACAGTGCAAATTATTTCTATGTCGTGTGCAGTGGGAAGTATTGCTGGACACGTAATTGTTATGCCGCGCTTGAGCTTAGGGATTCCTGGGATCAACTATTGTTTGTTTCCCCTCAAATTCGTTATTAGCTTTCATTTTGGCTACGCAATATTGATTCTGTTAATGGAAGACCTATGACACCTAAGTCTAGTGCGGTGGGAGTTGTATATTCTGATGCAAGTGACACTGGGTTTGGGGGTATTTTGTACAGTGTGGTCAGGATATTGTTTCCGGTTCGTGGTCTGCCAAGGAAATGTGTACAAGTTCTACTTTTAGGGAGATTTTGGCAGTTAAGCTTGTTCTCTTGTCTTTACTTGACCGACTGTCGGGATTGTCTGTTAAATGGTTTACCAACAATCAGAATGTACCTAGGATCATTTCATCTGGCAGTAGCAAGGAACATTTACAGTCTGAAGCTTTTTCCATTTTTAATATTTGTTGTAATCACAGTATTTCAATCGAGATGGAATGGATCCCGAGATCTGGAAACGAACAAGCAGATTTTCTCAGCCGTATTTATGACCCTGATGATTGGGGTCTTTCTTGGGATACTTTTCATATCATTGATTTAGTTTGGGGTCCCCATTCTGTCGATCGTTTTGCTAATCATTTGAATTCTAAGCTTGCCAGGTTTAATTCTAGATTTTGGAACCCAGGCTCATAAGGTGTCGATTCTTTTGTCATGAACTGGGCTGGGGGGAACAATTATGTGTGTCCACCGATTAGCCTTATCCCTTATCCCTTATCCCTTATCCCTTATCCATTGCATGGATGGCGGAAGCTTTAGTTTTTCGTTGTCGATTGGATGGAACTTTCTGCTTTTAAGGTTACAGTGTACCTTCAGATCGAAAATTTATCGAAAATTTTTTTTTGGCATCAAAATAAAGTTTACAGAATGAACTTTCATTCAAAAAAAAATTATCTAAAAATAGTGAAAATTGACGGAGAAATGACAGTATAACTTTTGTGGGCGGAGTTTGTTTATGAGGCGATATGTTTTTTTAAGCGCTGTTTTCTCAAAGTTAATTTTTCGCTTGTTGGGGACACTTTAAAGAGCTATAACTCAAAGGAAATTTGTTCGATTTTCCTCAAATTTGGACAGAAGTTAGACTAACATATAATCAACAAAAACGTGTCGGCGAATTTCTTATTTCTGAAAACTTTTTCGTCAAGAGCCATTTCCGTGCGATCATTCCAATTTTTTTTCTCCCTTTTTCGAAAGTATTCTGTAACTTTTCATTGCAATTGAATATGGGAAATCGCCGACACGTTTTTTTAGCGCTTCGTGTCCGGAAACCCGAGAACAAATCAAATTAGCAAAATACAATAATCGCTTTGAGTTATAGCGTTTTAAAGCTGATTCGGACGTTCGAATTTAGGCGTCGTAAAAAATTCGACAATTCACTTTATTACCAAATGGTTTCCATATTTAGATAGCCAGCTCTATAAGCTTTAATTTGATATCTGGGTTTAGGTATGTTAAGTGTAATCTTAAGACACTAGAGCTGTTATACTGGAGACACCCCCGAAGGTACACTGTAACCTTAAACACGCATTTATCGCCGGTAGTTGTAATAGCATTTTTGGTAATGAAGACTTGAACTTTAGAATGCTTGCTTTGAGAATTCAATTTTGACTGTTTACTCATTTTCTTGCTTTTTTATTTTGTTATTACATTAATATTGTTGGCATATTTTGCGAAGTTGTATTGTCCTTGTTTCTTTCTTTGTACTCTTGGAGCTGTGCGGCCTCCAGTGAGCATGCGATGGCAAATTGTGTTTATGGTTTTTTGTCTCCTTGCGTTTTCGCACGGGTGTTATTATGTTTTTCTGTGTTTTTGAATAAATTAGCAGGAAAACATGCTCTTGTCGTTATGTGGTGTCTAGGGATTTGGTAGTGTATTTAAGGAGTTATCGCATGTTAATTCGTTCTCTTGGTGCTCTTCACTGGAGGCAGTTGACTTTTTTATCTATTTATTTATTTATTGAAATTTATTTTATTTACTTTATTTTGTTTTAATTCAGGATTTGTTTTTGTGTCCACCCTAAGCGAGGCCATCTGCGCTCATGTGGGACCATCTGTGCCCAGTCACTAAGGGACCATCTGTGCCCAAAGAGTGTGGGACCATCTGTGCCCAGTCAGTAGAGACCTTTCTGTACCCTATTAGTAAGGGGATATTTTTTTTTAGTCCGAATCTTAGGGACGAAATGTGAACGAGGAGTTTGTAAGTGCCCCTTTATTTGTATATCTATGTTTTTGTTAGTTCTTTTCTGTTTGCAGATGTATTCCACTCTGAGATGTGGACAGAGTTTTTCGCTTCAGTTCCTCCACATCTTCAGCCGTTGGCCAGCTTGGTTCAAGGAACTGTCCTCGCTTCCAGAGCAGATGGTACTGTGCGTTCCTAGCTAGGAGGTTTCAAAAGATGGAAGCAGTGGGCTTTGTCTAATCACATCTGTGACCTGCCTGTCAACCCTTTTCAATTTGCAGTTTACCTGCAGTGCCTGCTTAATGAAGCCAGTTCCCCTTCCCCGGTACATAATGCTTTCTACAGCATCAATTGGTCGCAAAGAATGGCTGGTTTATCCAAGATCTCTGATCACTGCTTCGTTTCTTCGATGGTGAATGCTGCTCAAAGGATTCTGGGGCGGCCAAAGGTCAAGAAAAATCCTGTTACACATGAGATGCTAAAAGCTCTCGTTTCTGCCAAGATTACAAATGTCTCTATCTCTGTCAGATTTGAGAACAGTTGCTCTGTGTCTCATTCGTTTTGCCGGGTTTTTCCGCTTCAGTGAGCTATGCCTTCTTAGAGCTTGATGTTAAGTTTTTCCCATCTTATGTTTCCACATGTCTAGAATCGTCAAAGACTGACCAGTTTCGTGATGGAGCGTGGATTTTGATTGCAAGTACAGACCATCCGACTTGTCCTGTGAAGGCCTTGGAACAATATATTGCAGCTGCGCACATTGATATCTCTGAAGATTTACCGTTGTTCAGAGCCCTTGCCAACCCAAGGTCTAAAGAGAATGTTTGATGCCAGGGGATTAGCTACACAAGAGCCAGGGAGCTTATCAAGGACGCTTTTAGAGAGTTGACAGACGTTTCCAATATCAGTGTTCACAGCCTTAGAGCCAGAGGGGCCTCTGCTGCAGCAAACGCTGGCATTCAAGATAGACTTTTTGAGCGCCACGGTCGTTGGGCGAGTGAGAATGCCAAAGATGGCTACGTCAAAGACAATGTTCTTTCACAGCTGTCAGTTTCTCAATCATTGGGGATTTAAAATTGCTGTAAACGTTTGTTTATACCGAGCCTGGCAGGTCGGGAAGAACTGTCCATGGGGCCGGGAATTTTTCCCGTCTTTTTGCAACGAGCACAGTGGGTTTTTTTCATCCTATGGATGCTCATTGGTTCTCTCCAAAGTTCTGTGTCTTGTTCCTTCCCATGTACCGATTCAGTTTATTCCTTAATAAACCGTACGGCCTCCAGCGAGCACACGATGGTAAAATGTGTTTATGTTTTTTTGTCTCCTTGTGTTTTCGCACGGGTGTGATGATATTTGGGTAATTTAGACAAGAGCCCTATTTTCTCCCCCTTTTCAAGAAGTCCTTATAATAAAATTTATGCCAAGACAAAACAAGATTTTGAGGACTGCTTCAGTGAACTTTTTAATGATGGCCATTGCAAGAAATACCCAAATCTAGTCAGCTATTTGCAAAATCTATACAATGACAAAGAATCTTTTGCTCTATGCTTTAGAACCGAACTGCCTGTTAGAGGGAACAACACCAACAATTTTGCCGAGGCTCAGTTTTTGGAAATAAGCTTTCAACACTTGGGAAGTTTGTTATCGCCGGCTGGCAAATACAAATTTCATCACAGCGACAAGTAAACACCATGCTAAATGGGGAAAAACTTTTGGACAACGAAGAAGGTAAATTGAGTACTAATGGATTATTTATTAAACATTCTGTCAAAAAAATATGCTTATCTTATCGCGGTTGATCACTTCAATTCATAAGTTGACAAGGAAAGGATCCAGATGCACATCTTCGCTGGAACTGGAATATTTTTATTCTCGCCTTATTTCTAAGAATACCAGACTACTAATATTATTACTTAATTATTACCTTTTGTACCTCTTATACTTTTTTACACTGGAATTCTTTGAGACTATACAAGACAGGAGTTCGGATACAAGTTTTGGTTTTGAAATAAGAAAGTTCGCTGAAAGCTCTACTTCGGACAGCATCTTGTTTATTTTTAAAGCAACCAGAAGGCCGTTTCGGTGTAATATATATAGATAGCCCAAGCCTAACAGCGTCGCACTTTGAACAAGCTTAACTAAGGTGAAACTTAACTAAGGTGAAAGGTTGGAAGCACAAGAATTAAGATTGACGAAGGGGCTATTTTCAATTTTAGCAATTCTCAAAAACAGTATTACACGACCTGTCTGCACAGTACATTTTTAGAGACCGTACAAAAGTTCACAAAAACAACTTTTCTCTGTCTAGAATAAATAGTACCACTAGTTTCCGAATAAAATACAGTTTATGTTTGTCAAAAATTGCCCGAGAAACTGATTTGAAAATCAAAAATTGCAAAAATACACAAACATTATTTTGCATAAGGCGATGCGAGTGAAGATAGAACTGTACTATAAAATCAAGTCTTGTTTTGTTTACATAAAATCGCTTTTCAATCTATCTAATGAATGAACAAACACATAAAAATGGACAACACAATCTTCTTTCGAAAAAATTTATTCAAATCTCCATTAGTTTACGTTTAAAAGCAAAACGCGTACCATGTAATTATAGCTCATCGAGTTCAAGCTTTCTTCGATGAAATTCAAGAGATAGGCACGTTTTAAAATCAATTCGCCAAAACTAACAATAACACTAATAACAAGTCACTCACAGATTGATATCAACATAAATTCTCATCGAAAACTGTAATCTGTTTTACCTTTAAGTTCCTCGCTTGCTTGGAAATTCAAATCTCCGCTTCTGGTTCTGAAATCATCTCCCGCATTGATAAAAATGTAATACATGAAGTTCCTCGAAGCAAGATTTTATCCCTGAAAGCTCGTCTTTTTCCACTAAAGCGGCTTCTGAGTATACCTTAATTAGTATCCCTGTCTTGAGTAGCAAACCGCAAAAAAATGCAGGAAAATAACGAGTTTAATTCTCCGCTAGGCACAACAAAACAACTAAAGTGTTTACCGAGCTCATGGCTGTGTGGCCGCGCGAAAAACAAAGCCTTGCTTTCAAGATCCCGGATGTTGTTCCAACACGGCGGGCAGTCGGCGGGCAGTCGGCGGGCAGTCGGCGGGCAGTCGGCGGGCAGCCGGCGGGCGGACACGCGCCCGCGAAACATTCCGCTAGCCATCACCATGAAAAATCACGGCGTAGGTTCTATGAGTATGGAGCTGCGCAGCCAGGCCTTTGGCCTGGCAAGTGCTCCGCTATAATGAAAATTACTTTTTATTAGCTCAGTACAATATGCTTGTTTTCATAAACTTCTTTGTTTGATTTAGACAGTTTTTTTCTAAGAATGAAATATTGGTTTTTGCCAGTAGCTCGCTCTCTTCTTGTAGGACTGCAGTGTGAATGGCTTCTTCACTCTCAAAAAAATTCACATTTTGGTTATAAAATTGAGAAGAACAGGAATTCACTCTAGATAAATTTATCATTTGTGAAAAGCACGTCTGTATTTTTGGCTTCAAATCAAACCTCACTATTTTAAAAGAAAGTATACATACTATATAAAGAAAGTACACAAACATCATCCTTCGAAGATGCTATGCAATGTCAGTTCTCAGCTATGCAATTCCACGCTAAATACCCTCGCTTCGATAGCCAATAAGAATGCGATTTTCTTTGACATATGCGATTCTATGATATATCCATATCTGATATACTGTAATACATGTACCATGTGGACAAGTACTTATCCAACTAGACTTAAATCAATACATACGATACAAAAGAAAACAGTTAGGATTATGACCATTTCTAAATACAGAGAAGAAACTAGACCTATTTTTATTTCATTAAATTAATTAAATATATACGAACTAAACATGTATCTCACAGCACTTTTCATGTACTCTTATTTCCACGATAGACTACCTATGTTTTATAAAAGCTATTTCACAACAAATGATAAAATACATACCTACAATACACAATCAGCAACAAGTATACACATTACTTATAAGAGGACAAATTATGGTAAATTTTCTCTTAAATATAGAGGAGCAATTGTTTGGAACAACTTTCCGAACGATTTAAAGGAATAAAAATCCTATAAAGCGTTTAAAAAAATCATTGAAATTACATATTCAGAATCAATTATATTTAACTGGTACTGGAAACAGTTATCAGACAAACCTTGGTAAAGGCCAACTACTGCACAATACTCCAGAATTTGTTGTCCGCGTCATGATTTGTTAAAGGGAGTATGTAATTATGGGCATGTTGTTAAGAACAGAACAGTTATTAAACAAGCCTTGGACAATTAATGTAGTAGTTTTGACTAAAACATAATACATCCTTATCTTAACGTCTACTATACTGTAATACGCTAGCTTTATAATTGCGGGGGTTTTTACAAAAAGCTCAATGGAGCTTGCTTAAGATCTCCTAGCCTTATGTATTCTACCTTACTGTAATACGCTAGCTATATAATTGCGAGGGTCTTTACAAAAAGCTCAATGGAGCTTGCTTAAGATCTCCTAGCCTTATGCATTCTACCTTACTGTCAATTCTGTGTAATCTGATGTAAAGGATGTAAGGCAATAAAACATGTTTTAGACTATTTGAACAAGCACTTTATCCAGGCTGAAAATGCTGGAATATTTCAGAAAATACAAAACAAACTCACCGCAACTGACTGCAAAAAGGAGTTCCACCCCGTTGGCTTCTTAATTGATTTTTGTTTTGTTTCTGCACAAGAAGAATGGGTTGGTTCTGGTTCAGCTGGCTCAACTCTTGCGCATGTGGATTGCTCCGCCATCTTGTAAACAACACTGACCCAGAAGACACCCCGGAAGTGACGTCCAAGCGTTATACAATCATGAGCAAACCGCATACGAGCTATTCACGAGGGCTGTCGTCTGCTTGGCTAGTTTTCGATATGGCATCAACCGTTTGCAATGGCAACGACCATTCTGAGAAATGGCATTGACCGTTTCAAATGGCAACGAATGTTTATGAAAGGGAAATTTGCGTCGGCGATTTCCCATATTCAATTTCAGTGAAAAGTTACAGAATATTTTCGAAGGGAGAACAAAATTTGAGGGATCGCACAGAAATGGCTCTTGGCGAAAAAGTTTTCGGAAATAAGAAAATCGCCAAATTAGCCTAGCTTCTGTCCAAATTTGAGGAAAATCGAACAAATTCCCTTTGAGTTGTAGCTCTTTAAAGCACCCTACAAGCGAAAAATTAACTTTGAGAAAATAGCGCTTAGAAAAACATATCGCTTCATAAACAAACTCCGCCCACAAAAGTTATACCGTCATTTCTCTGTCACTTTTCACTATTTTTCGATATTTTTTTGGGATGAAAGTTCATTCTGTAAACTTTATTTTGACGCCAAAAAAAAATTCAATAAATTTACGATCTGAAGGTACATGGTAACCTTAACCAGTGAATATACACAAGTGTAATGAACAGATTATTGATAATGGTGGCTAATTCACTCACTCCTTCCATCAGCTGTAAACTTAGTGACGTAATGCTTTGTTACGAATGCGTTTCGTAACAAACACAGCGTGAATCCAGCCAATAATTAATTTGTGACCCTCCATAGGAAAACACGTCTTATCAACAAAAGCGTTTTTTTGGGGGGTTTGAGGTCACTTAGAAACCCTTTGGAAACCCGTTGGAAACCCTTTGGAAACTGGAAACTTTGTAAAAATCTCCTTTTTTGTTCACTTTGAAACAACTGTGTATATCTCGCTTTGCTAACACTTTAACATTCTTTGCAAATACTCTCAGGCGTTTTCATTGCTATTTGAATAGTAAAATGAAACAAAAGATTTTTCAAGCTACGCATTTAAATCATCGTGCGACCGCTGAAAGATAAATTCGGCGTTGCTTCCTACATTTTCGTCTTTTCAATTAGGGCTGTTGTTAATTCAATTGAATGGTTTCGCTTTCTGTTAAAACACTTGCGCTATCGATGCATTTGATTATGTTGCAAACGTAAACAACCAAAATCGCTAACACCGTATTGAAAATCTAAGTCTTTTGAGAGTAAAACAAATCAATTTGTTTTCGCCGGAGAGAAACAACAGCCGTATGAATCGTCTGCGTTCGCTTGCCATGCAACCATTTCTACAATGCGTACCGCAATGACTTTATAAAGATCTCGCTCGTCATAGATTATAACACTGCCATTCGGAGTAGGTGACGCTTTTCCCACTATTATTTATCTTTGGAGGTAAAAGCACAATCTGTAGTGATGAAAATTTCCACGATGTGCCGAGTATTTCTCGTTTACTTTATTGCGAGCAAATTTTCATTTTAGTAAACAAAGCAGCGGGCGCCAATTTGTCGACGCGGCCGCATTGATTTGCATTGAATATCGTGGATTCCACAACGCATATAAAGTTACAATTGAAACAGTAAAATACTCTGCCTTTGAAGGTAGTCATTAATTATGATATCAGTAGCTTTGAACTTGTGAGTTTTTTCGGCATGTGTCAAATCTTGCTTTCTTTCAAATTCTTCGTTGCACGCTTAAATCACAAGTCATGTCACGTAGTCAGAAAGGCACGAGTATCAAATTTCGTTTCTTTGCGTTTTTACTTCACTGAGAAATAAATTCATCACGTGAATAACGTGTATCTTATCAAATGATTTTTCCCGGAAAAAGGAACATAGTGGAATGAAGATGAGGGGTGTGAAAGAGCAAAGTTCTCCTGCTTTTTTCCATCGGGAAATAACCTCACAGACTTAAGGAATGAGCCGACAGCGTATTCCCACGGGAGATATCTTTGGACTTGAAAAAGCGCTCAAATCAAATATTTGCATACGGTCAAAGATCGAAACATTTTCGGGAAACTTGTTGAATAAAACTTATAGTTTATCTTGTTGAATAAAACTTAAGTCTTGAATAAAACGTGTATCGATAATCGAATGTTATGAAAGTGATGATGGCTAAGGAGCAAAAAAAATTTAACATAATTCATGAGGTGTTTGTAAACAACGCATATTACAAAGTTCGTAACGTGACCGCCCGCGAATAACTAGGCTTTTTCATTTCACAAGTCGGTTTTGATTTGAGTAAACATCAAAATAGCATGCTAAAAAATATTTTTCGGCCCACAAATTAATCCTGAAACTTCATGGGTTCGCGCTCATCCGGCCGATAATTTTTCGATTTCGCATGAGTTTGAAAACGGCGGGTTTAGAAACAGTTTTTAACAGATTTCGACGAACTGTAGGTTATGCTTGTTACATTTTTCTGGCTTGTATTGCCACTAGGGGCAATTTGTTTAGAAGTTTTCATTATAAACCATAAGGTACGCGCGGCGGAGGCAGGCCAGTTCATTTTATTGACTATTCCAGTTTACTCTAATATAGTAAACAAAAGATACGGAGTTGAAAAAAAACTTTGTGAAAAGGTCAAAAATAAAAGGCTGTAAAAAATATCGCTGCAATCAAAATCACGTCTCTATTCGAACCAATTTGCAAGCAGCTCTTTATGAACGTTGTATCTCGGTTCAGAATCGAACCACTTTTGTCGAACACGCCATGGTGTACACCAGTCCTGGGATTATTAGCTTCAGATTATCATTAAATTTCGCAACCAGGAATGTAGCTGACAAATTTTTTCTTTAAGGTAGCAATTTTAATTTAGAGTATAAACATCAAAATAGCATGCTAAAAATATTTTTCGGCTCACAAATTCAGAAACCTGATGCGTTCACGCTCACCCGGCCGTAAATTTTATGATCTTGCGTGAGTTTCATCTGTCCGAGAGAGCACACGCCGCGATTTTTTAAAGTTTTAACGCTGACGTGAACATAAATGGGCTTCGATATTTTTACACAGAAATTAGCTGGAACAACATGTTGCAGGTAACTTTCATTACATCTTCTTAGTTATAGCTTTCAACGATATGATACAAAAGCAAGGCTGATTAAACGGTACGACGAGTTTGCAAACCCTTTCGGAAGCGCTTAGATACTTTAGAAACGCTTTAGAAACCCTTTGGAAACGCTTTGGAAACCCTTTGGAAACGCTTTGGAAACCCTTTGGAAACCCGGTTTCAGGGGGTTTGAAACCCTTTGGAAACCTGGTTTCACTAAATTACAATGTTTGATAAGACGTGTTTTCGTATGGAGGGTCACATTTGCTCTAAATGAATATAAACAACAACAAGCTTGAAAATGTTTTGCATTTGGAGTCTTTAATGCAACATTAAAATCTATGTAAAAGGATTTTCGAATCGAGACACACGTTTTGATGCATATCTACCTTGAAAGAACAAAATTTAGTCATGCATGTGTTCCTCAATGGCCTTGTGGGCTAGCGCCAGGATTTGCACTTTGGAGGCCCGGTTCAATTCACGCTCAGCACCTTTTTTTTCTAAACTGGACATTATGAAGGTGATTAACCTTTTTTGGCATTTGTAAAAAATCCTTACATTCACTTTTTAAAAAATATTGAACCGTGTCAGTGTGAAAACATAAGCTTACCGCAATATGGTATTATGTGTTAGCATTATTTTCTTATTCACGGGTTGGCTCTTAGGAGCCTTTGATTCATATTTTTGAAGTTTCACTGCATGAATGAAACCAACGTCATTGTGTTTACCTTTCATTTATCTAAAAAGATAAATCTAATTATATTTATTAATATCGATTTTTTTGCAGATTTTTGGGCTGAAGTAATACAGCGTTTTGATGGAGCAAAGTTTTTGTGAGAAAAAGAAATAAAACTGGGCACTTTGCAACAAAAGAAGAGGAATGGTCTTAGAAAGATTTTATTCTCTACTTTTACTCGGCAAATCTGCGAATCACCATTTGATGGCCATGTTTCTTCAGAGGTTGAAGTTGAGATGAATGAACTTATGGCAACAAAGCTGATTATTTTTCTTTCTTGCAGATATTTCTCCTGTCATACATGTATTGCAGCCACTCTACCAACTGTTAAACAAATATATATTTTTTAATCTTTTTTAATCTTTGAATTGTCCACCCAGGAAACGGTTTGTGATGTCGCAGTTGTAAGCTTAAAATGTTTATGGGGTTGCTCTGGTTCTTGATGGGTGTCTTAGTTAATCCAACTTGTTTCGTTGTTTAGAGCTGTATTTTTTGTATTTCCCTTTCGTACAAAGCAAACTCGAAATTCAAAGAAATATATCTTGATTTATACAGGGCTGCAGCGAAATGCGCACCTTTTATAACCTGAGAAGAACGTATTCTACACTAGGTCAAGACAACTCAACACCGATATTATGAAACTCTAAAAGACAGTGGCGACTTTCTCATTGAATGGACCAGTCAATTTTCAAGAAATCGAGATCAAGATCTCAACAATTAATCACGGATCCACAACGGCGTCTTCACAATATGACAAGAATCCTGAGGAACATAGTAATTTGCTGATTACAATTCACATTTACCTGACCACAGGCACAATTATGTTTCAAGGTTCAGCGTACAAATTCTGGTCCAAGAAGGAATTTTCAGTTCTTGAAGAAATCACGGAATTTTCGGTCACTCAACAAACGCCCCTTGTCACTGACAGTGATGCCGCCATCGAGTCTGTCCCAGTGGATAAAGAACTACTCGCTCATCTACAAGAACTCGTCGTTTTTATTCCACCCAAGAAGCCTAAAAGATTGGCAAAGAAATCGAGTTCACTGCGTCGAACCAACTGAATGCCTCGCCAAAGCCAGTTACAAAACACCACTTAACAACCGGAAAAGAAGGAATTCTTTTGATTTTAAGGGAACTCTGTCTGCAAGGAAAAGCGCCACTATTTCGGCATTGAAATATATTGAATGTAATCTAGAATCTGACATTACCGAAATTAACAAAGTGCTCCAAACACAGCCAGAAATAAATCTGCTTAATGTGGGGTCTCTCAGTTACAAGACAAAATTTCACAAATGGATTATTCTTTCAAAGCTAATTTTCACACTCTCACCGAAAGAATAAATGAGCTAGAAATGAAAAATCACCAGCTGAAATCTGAAAACGGAAAACTCAAAATGAAGTCCAGTCTTTGAAAAGGCAACTTAAATCAAATGAAAAACATGAAAACAAACTGAACACCTTCCTTACTGAACTAGAGAGTGAATGGAATTGTGCTGAAAAGCCAGATAAGCAACAACAAAAACTGAAGAAGTAGCCTTCACACGATACCCGATAACATTGTTCTTCCTGAATTGATGGAAAGTAATGATAATTCAAAACCAGATGCTGTGGAGTCTCTTGCCAGCCAATCTTGATTTTGAAGTTTCAGATGTTGAATTGTCCCATATGCCTTTACCAGATAAGGGATGGACCATTAGAAAAGTGATTGGGGGGGGGGGGGGGGTGGGGGTGGGAACTTTGGGAGAGGCAAGAAATTTTTTTTTGTACACCTAAGGTGGAAATCTTTTTTTCTTTTCACTCGATGGCTGGAATATTTTTTTTAATAGGTGAACCTTTTTACCGTTTTAGGCCTAGTTCATACGTCACATTTACGTTAGAGACCCTTCCCTTTACCCTGTCTTTCCCATAGCCCATCATATATACACCATGTTTGCTTGATGTTTACAGCTGCTCAATAGTGGCCACCATTCCAAAAGGTAACACCAAACAGACTGTAACTGTTTCAAACAATATGCAAGCATATGTTAACATTTGTTAAAACTTTAAACTAAAACTGAATTATATTTCACTTTTTGGTTATAGACAGGCAATATGTACCTTTCACTCTGTAGGTCCACTTTGTCTGGCAAATGGCTGGGAGTGGACAATATGCCTTACCGTGCAAAGATATCCAATGACATTATTAAATAGGGAGGAAGACTTCCTAAAGTAAATACTCTGCCAGAATTGCTGCGCACACCAGCACAGTACGCTTGAACTGCTTGCCTACAAAGAAACAATGTTGATGAAATGATTGATTACATGCAGTACATGTTTATCTACAACTGTGTATGTTATGGTTTACATTTTCTGCTCTATTGTAAAATACTCATTACCATTTATTTGCATACACTGACACAATATTGACTGGAGATCGAGGCAGTTGAGCCTTCAAATCTGGACCATCTTCTCGTGACTTAACACTCCTGGTCCAGCATCTGATGTCTGGATATCAAGAGGTCTGAAACAGATTGAATGTGCAGCATTGTTTACAATTATTTTATAATGGTATAATAGGGCTAGCAGTTCGTGTTGCTGTAATTTTATTAAAATTATTATGGCTTGTATTTGTCATGACATGACTCTGTATGGTGTAGAAACCTTGTGGAATCAAAGTTTTCAAATTAATTCTAACTCATATCCTTTCTTCACCATCGATGTATTTTTTGGGATGTCCATATTTCAAACATACTTTATATTGCTGCTGAGAATCTGAGTTCTCCAGTCAAGCGAATTTCTCTGCAAAGTTCACTTTCAGCTTCATAGTCCTTTTCCATATCCCATTCATCCCATTTCTTTGCCTCCAGCTCTGATTCTGTAAACAAGGAAAGGAGCAACATTGTTAGAAGTATAAAATACAGGGACCTATATAAACTTTCCGGTTTGTCACAGACTGTGCCACTTAACACTAAAACAAAAAGGAAAACATGTGAGTTTATAAAATATCATCTCACCTGTCTTCTTCAGTGTGTCAATAAGGCTTGACAGCTCGTTGCTCACTTCCAGCACAAGTTCATCCTTTTCATATGGTTCTAGGGATGCTGATATTGTTTTTAATCTCTCTAAGAGAACTTGAACCCTCATTTTCTCCCTTGCCAAGTGATCACCCCCCTCTGATACTTTCTCATTACTCCTCCTTAATGGTCATCAATTGAAACTGAAACACACTGTCTCTCAGACCTACAACAAACATCTCAACATCCTGGAGTGAACCAGTTTTAGAGTAAGTGTCCTCATCACATACCTCATGTTCACTTCTGAAATTATAGCGTGTAGAAATGAGATCATTTGCCCAGTTTGTTGCAGAGCTGGCCTTAATGTGTTTTGGCTTACAAGTTACACTTACAGTTACACTTGTTGGTACAAATTTATCACGTCCTTTGTATTGTCTCTTTCATTTCATTCACTAATAACACTACACCCGGAACAACATAGCCCACTGGATCTGGATATTCATAAGCGGGCAGCTTGATTTGGCGTTCTTCATTAGATAGTTGCACTGGGGTATGAAGTGGCCTTGAGAAACCCTCCGACGTACCACACCTTACATATGCCTTATCGTCAATGGCACGTCTAACCACATATGGCTGTCTTTCTTTGTTGCCAGTGGAAAATGCAAATCTAGTATAGTTGTTGATGTGACCATTGTTTTTGAGGTTGAAGATGGGCCCACAAATTTCTACCTCTATGCTGCTTGGCCTGACGAGATCGCTTGTTTTTACATCTCCCCCAGGAACGAATAGTCTCCTTACTTCTAATTGTTTTCTTTCCTCTTTTTTTCAGGTAGACATTTGCAATTCTTCTCATTTCCTTGGAATGCAGACGTTTGTCATGTTCAAGGTACCCTGTTCCCTGTTCGCCCCATCTTCGGCTGTGTGCTTTCAGCTGTTCTTGAACCACTTCATATATGGCTTGTTCTGCACCTCGATCAATTCTATACTTTCCCTTCCCTTTCCTTTTTTGTGACATAAGACTCTTTCCAGTTTGTAAAGAGCCTTCTGGACAACCTTTTCTTTGCAGAGGATTTTGATTTCCGTTCTATGCTATCCAGCCTTCTTCTTTTCATGTCTATTTCAAAGCTTCTTTCTTCTACTTCATCATGTAATCTTGCTCTTTTCAAATTGAGATCATTCGAATCTCTTCCTATTTCAAGCTGCAGTTGTGATATCAGAGCTTCAATTCTCCTCTCTGCTTGTTCAAGGCTTTCATCCATTTGATCCAAAAACTCATCAACCTTTTGTTTGATATTTTGAGTCCGTTGGGGTTGCATTCCAAGAGCTAGTGCAAGTTTAGTTGGTGAAAAAATACTTGACAACAGAAATGTAAGAATAGCATGTCCTTTGCTGTGCTCAAGAGTTTCATGATTGTGGGGATGCTGCTAAAGACTATATTGTTTGGAATTTCATCTTTTCCACTTTCTCTAGAGGCATCGAGGACTAAGTCGAGACTCTGGCATAGTGCTGCATTATCCAGTGGGCAGTCCTGTAGCATGATGAAACTGCTTCCATTTTTGTCTAAATAGAGAACGGGCAAGCCATTCTTTGACAATATTTTGTCTTTAAACTGGCGACGGATATCTTGTTTATCTTTCTGAAGTGCGAGTGAAGGTATCTTGCAAATGTATTCGTTGAATGCTTCCTGAAAGCTCATACATGATAACGCGATCAATTCATCCAGTAAACTTGAAAATGCAACTGAACACTGTCTCTTATCTTCACTCTCCTCAATTGCTTTGGTGTGTAATTCGGCTTGCCTTTCTCCAGCAGTTGTATTGCATAAAGAAATGAATATGTGTTTTAAACCAAATTCTTGGCTGAAGTCTGAAGGCTGAAGTTATACGATGTTTTGAAACTCTCTTTGGCCAACATATTTGAAAATACCGCTGACATTATTACACAAGCTTCCATAGTCTTCTGGGTAGTATTTAAGCTTCCATTGTATCTTGGGTATTAAATACCCGTGTCAAAGATGGGGGACGAAGGGGATGCATTTCTATCGTGGCTTAAGGCTAATTCTTTAGATAAACACCAGGGAATTAGGCATCAGGGAATTATCTCCAAGATGTTATGGAAGAAGACGCCACTGTACTTGGACTCACAAAGTTCGAATTCCGACGACTGGAGAGATGTTTTTCTGAATATCAAGAGTCAGTTGCGAAGCCATGCACATCCAACGGAATCACACACAGCTTTCTACAGGCCTTCAATTCAGTTGAAAGTTATTTCCTTGCCTCCTGATATGAAAAACTTTGTGAAGACCAGAGATGGTATGGGAAATATGATTGTGAGCACCAAATGTCTGAAAGGGCAATTTAAGAAGCTTTGGTATGAATCTCCAGTGTCCCCTCGACAGGCTATATCTAATACTTTCATTCTTGAAATGGCAGCTGAACGTTTGAAGTTTTCAAAGAACCAGAAGGAATGCGAGACGTGGTGTAGAAATCAACACACCAAGAGGATCCAATTGATTTATGGAATCACTAATAGTCCAGAACTTGACAACTGGAGTCCACACCTCAAGATGCAAAGCGTTTATGGCTTGATTGGGATGGTGAAGGAACGCTATCCAGAAATTGTTTCCTTTCATAATACGAACAAATTACCTGGAAGGAAACACTATGACAATCTCCGTTCTTTTGTAGATTGCTGCCAAATGCAATAAGCCTAGCTCACAAGAATATCAGTATCTGTGAAAGGGAGATAAAACAGACTGAAAAGACCACTGGTAGAGATGGAAAGCCGAGAATCATTGAAGGTTAAGTAAAAAATGTATTTATTTTTGAATTTTGATATTTTTTTATTCAGACACATGAGCATTTATATAAAGATTTTAACCAGTATAAGCCTAAAAAACATTTATAAATTATGTGTCTGAATTCAAGAGGTTCTGGGGAGGACATTAAAATAAAGAAATGATGATAACTTTCACGCTTTCTGGCATCTGAGAATAAGCCCCCCTCCGCCAAAAAATAAATAAATAAGCCCCTTGTCATGTGATTCTATTGCTCTTCTATAAAAATGATCTCGGGCCAAAAAAGTTTTTTGAAAAATACAAGCCTCTGGACTTATTTTTGAAATTTTGTATAGTATGTCAATATAAATAATAGCATTGCAACAATTTCCCTTTCTTCAAAATGTGCTTTTGTTGCTATTTTTTACAGATCTAAGAGAACAGAACCAGTTTTTCACGAAATTGTTGCCAAAACTCGAAGGAGCACTTACTGACACCAAAGAGCTCATTGCACCCTATGAAAGGATGCTCCAACAGTGCAAAGCCCAGTTTGGAGCAGGGATAAAAGAACTTTGTTTGAGAAAGAGAAAAAAGAACCACAAGAAGGACATCAGAAACAAGCAAAAGAGGCAAGTACATGTAATTCCTGACACCGAGGAGGTTTTAGGAGAGAATGAAAAAGAAGGCGAGGTCAAGGAAGATGAGGCTGATAAACGACAAGATTACAATGAAGATGACACTGATAAACAACCAGATGACAAGGAAGAGACTTCTAGACAACAAGATTATAATGAGGATGACACTGATAAACAACCAGATGACAAGGAAGATAAGGCTGATAAACAACAAAGAAAAACGGAAACTAAGGTTGATATGGACTGGGTCAGCAGGAGTAAAGATAAGCAAGAAGGAGGAGGAGAAGAAGAATTGAAAGAGACTGAACGGTGTGATGTTGAAGATGACAGTGAGTGGAGTGATGTAGAAAGTGATGGTGAGGACTGAAGGATATGCTGTTGGCTGTTTGGCAGAAGGAATGCACTACTGGTAGGAGAGAACAATTTTGGCTCGCCATTTCTATGTTTGGCCTGCTACTGTACATAGAATTATGTTACAAAACTTTTAAAAATTAAAACAGTTTATTTGATGTTACGGTTAGTAGAAATGTTGGCTGACTGTATGGAGTTGAAAAAATCATTCAAAGTGTTGCAGTTCAAAAAAATAAAATTGTCTGACATAAATAAACTTTATTTTTCTTTGCACTATCAAAAATTAATATTACATAGGATAAAAAGAATCGTTCATATTTACATTGAATATTTATTTAATATGAAAAAATGAAAAACAAAAGACGATATCAAGCTTGATAAAATGCAAAAATTAAACCAATATTTTGTTAAAGTTTCTTGTTTTCAACAATGACCACTGTTAGCTTTTTTTATGTCAATGGTTGACACATGGGTATCATTTGCCCATACTTGGTACGTATAAAATGTCACACAATCAAGACTTGGCTAGGAGATTTAACAGGCTAGTACTAGGAAGAAAGATCAAACTAGTCCAAAAATGTTTGCCTGTAATTTCAATGTTATTCACTATGTAGTTGATCTGTAACATTTTCACCTGCTCTGGGGCATACCCAGGAGTTTTGTAGGGGAGGGGGGTCTGGGTTGCTCAATTATAATAATTTATGTCAACAAATAAAGTCAGTATACTGATTTTATTGTGAAAAGCACGAAGCTTCATGGTAAAGAGGTTTGTGTATATGTATTTACACAGGATAACTTTGTTGCAAAAATTTCTTAGTTGTTTGGTTCCTGAACCCCTGGAACCCTTCCTCCCTGGGTATGCCCCTACCTGGTAAGCAACTTGTGACTTTGATATTTGGACAGTAAAGATTTGTGAATAAAAAATGTTGAACTCTTCATTTTAAGTGTTAGGCCTACAACTGTATTAATCAAGGTAGTATTTGACAATGTTTACTCATGAGTCAAGGTGTGACAAGGTTGTTATGAATAAAAAAATCATATTTCTTATTTCTAGTCTGGACTTGTTATTCACTTCATGGTTGATCTGTAATAGTTTTACTTGACTCATTGTCCTTGGGCATATTTTTTTTGCGATAATGCGTGAGAATTTTTTCCTTAATAATTTACTGGGAAATTTTTTTTTGCTTTTGCCCCCCCCCCCCCCCATCACTTTTCTAATGGTCCATCCCTAATTATAATACTGTAGCAAAGATTTTCAAAGTTCAGTTTTTAACAACTGAACTTTCAATTTTCTGTGTATGATTATTCTTTACCTCAGAGAATACCATTTAATATTGTTTTGTCTTTTGCTTTGATTGATGTCCATACCAATAAGTTACTGTTAATAAGCCTATTTATTAGTATTCTATATAAAAAAGAATACTAATAAGGGGTGTTTTATGTATTATATCAAACATGAGACATTGTTACATCACAAGATCAAACACTAAGAAGAGAGTTGAAAATATGACGTGCAGCTGAGTATTTTTAACAAACTTCAGGTGTTTGATATTACTTCTAAAACAAAATGAAATTAGAAGGATAAATTAAGGATGCAAAATGAGGAGTGTTTCATCTGATTTCCAAACACTCATTAAACATTAATTTCCTTTGTATTTTCTTCATGAATTATTAAGGAGTTTGAGAACAATATAAACAAATATTGAGAACAATATAAAGTGCATGCATGCGATTCATCATAATTCATCATCTCCGCACATGGAATGTGAAACAGAATTAGACTGAGGAGCAGACAATGACTCAGAGCTTTTGTACTGAGACCTAGAAGGCCCTTACCTGGACGAGTCTCTTGCTGATGATGAGTGGTTGGAAAAGTATGAGAGAAGTGGAGGAAGCTGAAAGAAGAAATCAGGAGAAGCTTGCATTATGTTACTATTCTCAGTTACCAAAAATAAAGCAAGAATATTTCCATAACAAAAGATAACCCATTGTATATATTAACACCATTCTTTGTATTGTGCGCATTTGTCGAACAATATCTCAGAGTGTGGCCAGCGATTTTTCTCCTCTATGCTGTACGCACATCATGACTGAACCACCACCACCTGTCCAACACTAGATTTATGTACGTGCCCAAGATGTAAACAAAGTAGAAGAGATGTGCCGTGCAAAACGCCCCATTCGCAGTTCCACTGAGTTCATAATGCTCATCTCGTTGAAGTCCCAGCCGTGAATGCTCCAGCCATGAATGCTCCTCTCGTGGGAATCCTGATGCTGTACATGTTGCTCCTTCTCTTGTGGTAATTTGTCCTGTTTTCGTGAGTTTTGTTGTTTATTCTTTTGCTCTGGTTTTATGTTTCTGTGGTTTTCATGCGCACTAAGATGGCAGGAGTACCCAATGAACTGCTCCACAAAAAACCGGCTCTTCATTCTTTTATTTCCTGGCTGGTTATGTTTATTTTTATCTTTTTTTCTGGCTGGATGATTGATTTTAACGAGAATTTGCTGGGATTTTGTAATGCTCAATTATCTGCGCCTTTTTGTCGACACTGGGTTTTAATAAAGTTAAACAAAAACGTACCCTATAATTGTTTTTATTGTTATTCACCATGCAATCTTGTTGCATTCATAAAAGAGTGTAATTATGACAGGTAATGTGATTCCGGCATTGCCTGTTATGACCAAGCAGTTTCTCATTACAAGGACAGTGCAAATGGTCCCAACATAGACACGTGTGGAATTCAATCATTGTGTTCTGATAAGACGCCTTTCTTTTATCTTCTCATTTTATTAGACATTTTTTTTCTCCAGAGGAATTCCTAATGGAAACTCAGTATTTTCCTTTCTCTTTTCAACGCAGGGATTTGCATAGCAAATAAACTGTGAAGAGCCAGCTCTGAGGGTTTACTTGCTGGGTTAGCATTCACATCCCACGACATCTTTGCTGGAAATTGGTTGGGATCTTTTCTTATTTTCTGCCTGAGCGATGCAGTTACGCTTTTCAGTTGTCATTTTTGTTTTCTAGCAACAATATAATATACTCAATTGCGTAAGAATGCAGAGCCACTGAAGCAGCTGAAGGCACATGCATGTCCCTTGCAGTGGATACACATGGATATATAAAAGAACAAGAAATAAATGAAAAAATCATTGCACGCGTCAATTCTTTGGGTCTCTTGCTTTTAGTAGATCATTGCCACAGCAGTGGATGTAGACAACAAGAAATAGATAAGTATTAGGTCTTTTTCCTGTTTAACCCGTGAATATACGCGCATGCGTAATGAACGGGTTATCGGTAACGGCAACAGATATGCAAATGAGTCACTCACTCGCTCACTCCTTCTATCAGCTGTAAACTTAGTGACGTAATGCTTTGTTACGAATGCGTTTTGTAACAAGAACAGCGTGAATCCAGCTATAACAATAACTAAATTGGTGTTTTTTAGAACACTTCTAATCTTAGAATCTTTGGATTAGTCGAAACAGCCGCAGAACAGAAACACTTGGTACGCACCAACTCATCCGCTTCAAGTTCATAAACTGAATAAAGTATTCATAAAAGCACATGCTAATTGTTCTCACTGTACGAGTATTTCACCAGGGTATTAAATTGTCACCTTATTTTTCTATGATTTGTAGTCTGAGAGCTGGGATGATCTCTCCCGCTTATCTTGAGGTCTCATAAATTTTGTCTCATCTCACATACAAAGCGGCATTTTTTTCCTTTGTGAGATATTTTACTATTTGCAATTTGTTAGGCTGACTTGTCGAGTTTTCCAAATTATGTATGCGAAAAAGAGAGTGCAGATTAGGTGGGATAACTGGCTAAACATGTGACCCTGAACATACAAAATGCGTTGTTAAGATTATAAGAATATGGAAGGCAAGATGTTTTGAACATTGCTTTCAAAAATTGCACAGGTTGCAAAGAAGGCCATCAAATAAAAACAAAATCTAAAAGACTTTAAATCAACTTTTTACACACTGACTGCATTGAAAGACCTTGAAATTATAAAGCTGTTGGGCGTATCAAGGCGCTTAAGGTGTCTGGTACCAGTTTCCACACGTGGCAGCAGGTCACTACTGTGCGCCACGTGCAAGACACATGCAAAAGAGGCGCGAGATTTAAAAGACAAAAAATCAAAACAAATATGGCGGCGCGGGGCTTTTTTCGTGCTATGTTACTTTTTGTCCTGTTTTAAACGAAATTCGCATATATCCGAGACTGTTTCTACTAGTACGACTGTAGTTAATTCCTTATATTCAAGACAAATTGCTTCCGGAGTTCAATACTCAAGTTTCAAAGGAAAAACTGCGATAGATCGTGACGAGGATTGGGAGCGCAAGGACTTGCAAAATGGCCATAAAAATGAATAAATGACAAACCACCACAAATTATCTTGCTTGATGGTCTTGACCACATTCTATGGTTGGTGATTTTTGTGCTCAATGGCCACGGTGTATGCAGGCGAGAGAGACTAGGATAAACAAGAGTACGTTTTTTAAAAGTAAAAGACACGAACAGCCCAACTAAAAATCGCAAACCGATAGTGAACGAATGGAAGGGCAGCCAAATGAGGCACAGAAAGTCAGAGCACAATTGAAAGGACAACTGAGCCCATGAATGACTAAACAACAAGGTCAGTGACCGGCAACTGAACGTAAAAACCTGCAAGCAAAAGAGAGAAGGACTGAACCAATCCTTTGTGCCAGAAGAAAAAGAATTGTAGCAAAGAAACCTTAATATGTGGCAAATGCCATCATTTATATTAAAACATTAGTTTCACTCTAATTTTTTTAACACCTGTTGCAAACCTTTAATTTAAAATGTCTGGACCAATTGGTGAAATGACATTCAACAAGGTCAAACTTTGTTTTTGTAAAAAGTAAGACATGAACAGCTCAACTCAAATGCAAGCCAAAATGACGCACACAAAATCAGGGAACTTTTAGCAGTTCAACTGAACCCATGAATCATCGAAGGACAAGATGAACGACTGACCGAACGCAAAAACCAGCAAGTGAAAGAGAGGACTGAACGAATCCTTTATGTTAGATGGAAAAAACTGTAGCGAAGAAAGACACCTTAATATGCGACATAAGCTACCATTTAAATTAAAACAGTAGAGAATTAGCCGGGTGTCAAGTGACAAATGATACTCAGAAAATAGGAATGAAAGTGGTCCAAAAATAGGGAAAAAATGGGACGTTTTCTTTAAGTTCTACTGCAATTAAATCTCTCAGAAGACCTGTTCCACAACCAAATGTTTTAATATATAACCTTGAGACATAACTAAGTACATCCATCTTCAATGTAATTCAAATGTGTTAACAGTCTGCATGTCAACAAAATACAACTTATGTTACCACCAACAAGAATTACCAGATTCCAAATTTCATTAGATACAATGCTTTGCAAGATTCCTTTTAGTTTATAAAGTCATAATTATGTTGAAACTGTTGGAAGGATAAGCAACATCAGAATTTTTCAACAACCAATACCAAAGTTCACTGTCACACAGTCTTTCAACAATGTATGCCTTTCAAATGCTGATGTTTTAGCTTTCTTAGCTTTGCTTTTCTTTTGGGCAGTTTCTGCTGTTGGGTGGTGTTGTGTGTGGGGGGAGGGATAGCTCCAAATCCATGCCTCTGGGGGGTGGAGAGGTACTACAAAGAAGTTTAGGTTCCTTAGTAGATTATGCTAAAATGGATCACTCGTTGCATCGCCAAAGCCAAAGAAAATTAATGGATCACTAAACATCATGACCCACCTTAGACCTAATGAGTACACATTAAGCCTAGATACGCATCACAAATTCCATCAAGGAAAAAAATGTAACTGGCCGAACCCCCAAATCCGACAACCTTATTCGCTCAGCAAGTACTCGCATGCCCCACCTTAGACCTAATCAGACGCGGCAAGTACCTAACCCTAATCCCTTACCCCAACCCGGAAGTGACATCACTTCCGGTCCAGGATTGACCTTTTGGACACAACTTCCGGTTGACTCACATGACCTGTCAATCAAACTCTATAAATCTGATGTCAATACCCAGATTCCTCATTCGGCTCATGGCCGTCATACTATAAACTTCTCGCCCCAGTCTCTCTCAATTAATGCATAATTAATTAGTTCTCCAAATCGACTCCAAATCCAAAGAAAATGGCTTCAGCTATGCTAAACGTCGGTCTCAATTACTCCTTTCAAAGATGTGGAATTCATACTGCATGAATAGAGGTCACACTGACATTGCACAATGCATCATATGCAACAGCCTAACCACCTCTATCTAGTCTGGGAGCACATTGGCGACATCTCACACCACTCCACATTCTACGGTTGCAAAGGTGGGAGGAGAAAACCAAACAGTCAGCTCCACCGCCAACTACAGTTTCTTTAAAAGAATCGCAGCCAAATACCTCAACGACGGTAAATTCAGTGCCATGCAAGTAGGCAGCTTCAATGGCCTCTGGATACCTGAATCGACCCCCAAGAGAATTGAAATTCAGCAGCAACCGACTCCAAAAAGCAGTAGAAAAAAACCAGTTCGACCTACCCTACACAGGAAAACAACAACTGGCAACCAGGAAAAAGGTGAGTCACAGAAACATACCAGAGCCAAGAATCCAAAACAACCAAACTCACCAAAAGCGAACAAAGCTACGAATGACTAGTACAACTAGTCACTCAGCGGCGCCAGAGACACCCACCAATTCAGTGGGGTATGGCTCAGACAGACACATCCCTCAGACAAGAAATCTGCATCAAGTTCTTTAGCAAAGCCAACTTCCAAAAGCAAGTCCAAAAGGCCCTAGATATCATCAACATAGGGAACAACCAAAACACCTGGGAAGAAGCCTTAGCAGTAGCCACAGCCCCAGAAAGCTGCAGAATGAGCATCGAATGCAGTCTCAACTTCATTGAAAAATTCTGCTCCTGGAACAACATGGACCCACTCGACTTCACCCTAGACATCAAAGCAGTGGTAGACAGAACATCCGGAAAAATAAACACAATAGTGTTTAAAGGCCCAAGCAACGCAGGCAAATCACGCATCACCAACTCCATAAAGTTCTAGTTCAGAACCTATGCAGACACCAGCCAAGGCATCACAAACAACTTCTGGGCAGAAAGCGCCCTCAGAAAGAGGATAATTGTGCACAAAGAGGCACAATTCAATGAAGAGAACCAGGAGAAATTGAAACTCATGGAAGGAGCAGCCACCATGGCAAGCAGCAAAGGCAGACCCGACAACATTGAGCTGTCCTAGAGGAGTAAGTGGAGTGTATTCCTTCAAAGTCTTTGTAGTACCTCTCCACCCCCAGAGGCATGGATTTGGATCTACCCCTCCCCCCCCGGGTGGTGGTGGTGTGTGTGGGGACTTACACTCCACTTACTCCTCTAGGACAGCTCAACATACGTTAAGTGTCCCAGCGGCACCCCCTGTCGCCCCTCCATTTCGCTCACTTTCTTCACTCATTGCCCCCTTTTCTCACTCCAACTAGGGTTTTTAGATCTTGGATTCATTCATTTAGGCTAACATTCTGTAGCCATGAATCCAAGACTAAGAGTAGGAGAGGTACTTCAATGACTTTACACTTTGTAGTCAAACAAATACTGTTTATTGCCAACTCCAAGATTAATCATGTTACAAGTTTTTTTTCAAAATTTCAAATGACTCTTTTTATGTGTTTGAGTAATTGGTCCATTCTTCTCTCCACTGGTCGTAGAGTCCTTGTTGGTCTTTCATCTAGATGTTGTCTCCTGTTACTTTCATGAAGACGGTGTCGTTTCTGCCTCCTGTGGTGCTTTGTCTCCATTCATTTGTGATGTGGAAGTATCCAGTGCTGATTTCGATTCCATCAATAATTGGATATCTGATGTAGCCCTTGTGGATGTAGGTGCACTTGGGTTTTCCTCTGTGCCAGAATGTTGGTTCTTTTTCTTCACTGAGTATGCACCATTTGAAGCCGGTGTTTTTGAGTTTGTAGTAGTGTTCGTTGTTGTCATAATCAAAGAATTCGGCGTGGTGTTCTGTCATGTCGTACATGGGTCTTAGGGTCCTGTGTACTTGCAACAGGTGATCTCTTTCTTGGCTGTGTATGCTGTAGAGGAAATGGTGAAACATGGCGTTGGATCCCTAGTAGAAGTTGTTCAGGGTGACTATTCTCGGGATGACTGTTTTGATTGTTACGGGTGGTATTGCTTGGATCGTTTCTACGATTCCGTTGGTGCCCCAGTAAAATTCTTTAATCCATTTGATGACGTTGGCTTTTTCCATTAGAGGACATGGATTTGGTCTTGGTGGTTTAGGGCAGATCTCGTTTTTGCATGGCGACTTTTCCACCACTGTCTTTAAGATTTCTTTGTCTGTGTAGACGATTGTGTTTGGTTTTGTTTCCACTGTTCTCACCAGAATGGGTTTGTTTCTCCAGATGGTCTCTACGTATTCTTTGTCGTTGTAAACGAATTTGGTGTTGGGGGTGCCTCTGATGTATACTGTGTGAAATGATATATATGAAATAAATCATATATGAAATAAATCATATTTGTATACTGTGTTGATGATTGGCACGGGTTGTTGGCATTGGTCACTTTGCATCATGTTGAAGGTGACTTTGTAGGTGCCGTCAGGGTTGGTGGAGTAGACGGGGCAGTACCATCTGTTGACTATCCCTCCTTCGAATTGTGGTGGTATTGTTTTGACGTATTCGTCTAGCCAGTCATCTTACAGTTTTCGTCTTGGCGGTCTTGGAATGTCTGGTGGTGGTGCTGCCGGATCTGAGGTGGTTGGTACCGGTACTTTTGGTGGTGGTGGTGGTGGTGGTGGTCATGGGTTGTTTTTCCAGGTTTTTATTACTAGATTTTCGTTGGGGTCTTCTTCGTCGTTGTCGTCGCTGCATAGTCCTACAAGTTTTAGCATTTTGCATGCTGTATCCGCGACGTCTGGTATTGTTGGTAATGGTATTGTTCCAAGTCCTCTCAGTCCTGGGATTGTTGGTCCTCCACTTGGTGGTGGCTTTGGTTTGTTGTTCCAGTTGTTTTTCACGTTGTTTTTTGTTTGTTTTCCGTCTTCGTCTTCTTCGCTGTCTTCTTTTTCTGTCACCGAGTCTGGATTTAGTGTTGGGATTGCCTGGTTGACTTTTAGCCATTTTTTTCAATGCGGCTAGTTTGGCGATGTCGTCTTTGGATCCTATTATGCCATCTGATGTCCATGGCCATGCTCCTATTTGGTCGTGATAGTCTATGATGGCTTGCCAGCATCTGCTTCTTCTCCACATTTCTATGATCCAGTTGGGGGCTACCCAGATGTCTTGGTGTGGGTCTTTGGTGTCGTACTTCCACTTGATGTTTGTTATGAGGTTGTATTCTAGCGTGTCTTTGATCCAGTCTAGGGTTAGGTCTGGTAGTTCCATGTTGCCGAATCCGGGATTTCCTGTTGCTCCTATGTAGTTTCGGATGGGTGGGAAGAATGTTGGTACGCTGGCTTCTTTTTCTGTTGCCCATGCTTGTTTGATGTTGGCGATTTCGTCCATTAGGTCTTGTATGGTTTTGTTTTTGTCTGGTTTGTTTGGTTTTATTACGCTTGGGAATATGTGTGGTCCATGTGTTGGAGTTGGCTTTATTAGGGTTGTGGGCTGCATGCACACGAGTATTGTTTGGTCGTTTTCGTCTTTTATCATAACTTCAACCATTCTTTTGTTTTTTAACATGTCGTCTTCAACTTGTCTTCTTAATCTTGAATTGTCAATGCCTGAAGTGAAAATGTAATCTTTGCATGCTTGGGGTCGCTTGTCTTTGTAAGTGTACAAGCAACCAAAATGATAATGTTAGTTTTGGATTCAGTCTTTTGGGTCAGTTGATCCTTGTTTGGTAATTACATTGCCAATGCCGTAGTTTCTTCTTCCTGCCCGGTGTTTCATCTTTCCTTTTCTGTCAGCGTCTACTCCTGGTGTGTACATTCTTGGGGTTTTGTATAGCATGGGGCTGCTTCTGATGCTGACGTTCATGGTGTAGGTAGCGTAGAATTCTACGCAGTAGTTGATCAGTTTGTTTACGATGTCGCTGTACGGTACTGGTTTGATGAGGAATTCTTTTAGTGGTCCTCTGAATGGTTTGCCGTCCACTAGCATGCCTTGTTTTGGTTCTATCCACGGTTTCATCTGATCTGGTTCTGCTAGGACTCTTCTTATCTTGGTTTTGGCCTCAATGTCTGATAGGACGCTGCTTGTGTATTGTTTGCTAGGCTGTTGATGTGTGGAAATCTGTAAGCTATCGGTTCGGCTTTGTTTCCATTGTGGCTGTTATCGTAAAACAGGTTTTCTGCTTCTGATACCCACGGCATGTCAAATTTTCTGTGGATGTTTATTGGCGCTTGTGGGTCTTTGATGGTCCAGTCGTTGGTTTGGAAGATTTCTAGGTCTTCTATTCTACTGCCATTCCTTTTGGGATTTTGCTTACGTGCCTTTTCAGTGTGCAGTCGCTTCTCTCTTGTTGGAATACGGTATTGGATTTTATTTTCCACTCCACCATGGCATCTTCGTCTCTTCTGGGAAGGTAGTAGTTGTGGTCTTCGTAGATAAAGACAAATGGGTTGGCGGTGGGGAATTGAGTGAATCTTTCACCCGCTGAGGTAGTGAGTACCTGGTCTGTGAAGACTGTGAATTGTTTAAGGGTGACTTCAACGCTGTTGATCTTGAATTCGGTTCCATTGCTGATAATATCTTGTGCCCTTGGGCATACGCGTCTGGCTCTGTTTCGTACTCTTCCTGCTTCTTCTTCGTCTTCGGTGTTGGAGGCATATTTTTCGTTGCATTTCTTGGCCCATTCTGCATATTCTTTTTGGAGGCTGCTCTCGCCATCTCAAAGGATCTTTTTTGGTGCTGTTAGGGATGCGATGTATCCCATTTCACTGATTCTGTAATCCATGTCTAGGCCGTTCTTGTTGCAGTACTCTGTCATAGAGTTCTTTAGCTACGCTTATGACCTTGTTTTCCCAGTCGTGGTTGTGGATTAGCTTGTCAGATTCGTGGTACAGTAGCTCTCTCTCTGCTTGTTGTAGGAATTCTGCCCATTGAAGTGGTGCTATTAGGAAGTCTTGGTGTGATAAGACTTGTTCTTTGTAGCTTCTGTTGTGGAGGTCTTCGATGAAGAGTGGACCTTGGTGGATGACTTTATCTGAGTTTTTGGATTCATTGCTACTGGATTCTGTTTCGTAGGCTTGCTTCATTTCTTCGTAGTCTGATGGGGTCGCTGGATCCCGCAATTTTGTTTTCTTCTTCTTGTGTGGTGGTGATACTTTTTGCTGCATCCACATCTGCTTTGCTTTCGTTGCTGAGGTTGTAACATTGTTGGAAGCGTTCGGGTGGTGATAGGTTGTGCATTTCGATGCTTTCTAGCGAGGAGTTGATTTGGTTGATGGCTTCGTCTATTTCGTCTTTTTCTTGTTGCGTGTAGTCTATGGTGCTGAGGTTGGCGAGATCTTCTGTGATGCTATCTATGTCGAATTCTTCTTCTGTGCTGCTGTTGACTGTGCTTGGGGTTGGACTTGGTTCTGGGATTGGATCTAAATCTCCCTCTTCTGCATATTCTGCCATCCAGGGGGCTGTGTTTACCTTGTAGATGAAGCATTCTTTTCTGAATGCGACCATATGCTCGTTTTGTAGCAATCGGCACCAAGGCCAAGTGTTGCAGATTATGATATATGGGTTGCGATCCAAGTAGGCGTCGGGTCTGCCTTTTGACAAGGCCTTTTCTAACAGCCTGTGCTGTTTGACAGTTAACAATTTTCTCTTTTCTCCTATTTTCTGCAAGCTTTGCATTGCTTGATCTCGCTTGGTTTTAGCAGTGTCAAGCATCATTGTGGCTACATTAACACTTTGTTGACAGCTGTTACTGAAAGGGTTTCATGAAGCTATGAAGTTGCATTGCTCAATAATTCATCAGCTGCTTTAAGATCTGATTTTACTACTTCTTCCTGATGCATCAGTGTATCCTTATACTCTTGAAGGCACTGCCTTGATTAAGCCATATCTTCTTAAGCTTTCTGTACTCTTTCCGCTTCCTTCTTCTTTTGTTCAGCTTCCTCCCTCTTCCTCTCTTCTAGTTTTTCTGCCTTTAGTTGTGCCTGATATGAAGTGTAAGCTGAACTCACAGATCGCTTCAAATCTCTTGTGAATGCAATCTTTTCAGGTTGGCCACTTACTGCATCGTAAAACCTGACTGCCTCCTTACCAGTGCGCAGGCCTGTGATTGTAAGTTCTCCTAGTAACGATCTCTCACTGGTTACCACTCTTGCATTGATTGGCAGACTCCTTTCAGACTCAGCATTTGTTTGCGCCAATACAAGTCCAGATTTGATCACTGAGGGTAAAGATTCATATTGACTGCTACCATCAAATGACTTTAGCTTGAACACAGCATTCCAGCAATGATCGACCTGTTCATTAGTATCAATTTCTGACACCTCTGGATCTGCTTGTAGCAATTTCCACTCATCCAACAGAGATGAGACATCCAGCTGAGGTTGAAGTTTCTTGGTAAGATTCTGGATGGAGGCAACTGTGGATTTCCGGTCACTTTTCAGGGGATTTAGGCATCCAAGGTCTCTCAAAGGCTTATTGCCTAGCGGTAGCCTCGACTGAAGGTGGGATACTGCGGCGACATAAAATGCTCGAATACCAAGAATAGCTAGCCTTTGTTTGGCAGATTCAAACATGCTAAGGCCTTTCTAGTTTGATCTTCAATGACAAGTTCATTGTCACCAAGCTGTAACTTGACATCCTCGCAAGAAACAGAACCAAGTGTAGCACCATATTTGCCTTCTAGGGCAGTGGGCTTCAGGAACCTTCACATTACTTTGAGAAGGGTTAGGCACATGCTGTCATAAACCAAGTTTATGGTTGGGGAACTCTTCTGGAAAAGAGTTAGAAATTCTTCAAAGAGAGGAAAGACGTTTCTCAGAAATTCAAGCAAAACTTGTTACATCTTTTTCTACTCCTGTAAGCATAGCTGCCACTAGTTTGTAATTTATACTCTTAGGTGCTGTTTTCTCGTTCTTTCCCAGATCTTTGATAAACTGGCAAATAGCATCCCACTGTTCAATAATACGAGAAACAGCAGGACCTATACTAGCCAACGTACCTCTGTGTGTTGCTGGAATGTGTGCAAGTCAACCCCCATGTCAAACTGTAGTTGTTGGTAGTCCTCTTCTTGCAGCACTGTGTTTGAAAATAGCATGCACGTCCAAACAAAGCTGATCTACTCCCTTGCCATACTTCTAAGCCTTTTCCAAAAGCATTATGCACAATAAGAAGTACACAACTGCCAAGATCAACAAAACCAGCAAACTGAGGATCATCGGCTTTGATCATTTCCTGCAATTCATTCAAAATAGTCTTGTTTACATTTGGGCCATCTCGAGCAAGTGCCATTAGCTTACCCATAGAAATTCCATCATCCTTCATGTGATTGAAGATCCTTGATGCCACTTTAACTCCAGCGTGGCCAAAAAAGAGTGACATGTAGTATGCAACCCAAACTTCGTTGTGAGTAGGTGACCAATACCGGAGTGTCATGTCCATTTGCTTTTTAACTTGAGCAGTGCTTGTTTCATCAAAGTGCAATGTAAAGGGCAGATTAGATTTCTTTAAATCTTCAATAATGACTGTTTTGAAACAAGGTGACAATCCTTCACCAATCATATACGAAGCACTTGTTCTGCTCAAGCTGAAGCCTGCTGCAATTTTGCTGTCTGGGAACAATTCCTTAAATGTATCTCCTATATGATCTGCTGAGCGCAAACTGAAGTAACAGCTAGCCATCTTTGCCAACCAGTAGACTTCAGCGGTAAGAGAGGCATCATCATAATTGAAGCTCACAACATTTGCACCTGAACTTGTTCTGCTGCTGCTACTTGAAGCTGAAGGGACACCAGTAGTTATCAGCAACTTAGCTTGGTTACTGCTGTGAGCAGGTTTGATCGCTTGCTTGTGCTTTTAATATCATTGTCACAAAAGCGGCAGTAGGCATGATAACTATCTTTGCCCTTTCTGTACCACTCACCGACTGTCTGATTATTAACATCAACACAAGAAAGCCACGAAGCATTGAATTTTGTGTGTCCAGCGGGCATATTTTGAGTGTACTACAATTTACATTCACACTGGAAAAGGAAACACACAAGAGACTTTTAATCCACAGATAGACTGCACCCTGAAAGCATGTACAGCTAGGATTTGAGTTAACCATCATGCATTCTGACCACCTGATTCTGAAGCACTTCAGTAGTTGCATTTATTTTTTTTGCAATCAAGACCTCAAAAGTTTATTTAATTCGAAGTTCCCAAACCAATGATTTTGTCTAGCTCTTCTTTGGAAGAAACATTTACGAAATGATTATTCAGTGTATACGTAAAAATACTAGTTGTTTGTTTGCATGACTGGCCACTTGAAAAGCCATCACAAAAAGTGAATGGAAACAAACTGTTTTCACTTTTTTCATCAAAATATTGCTACTGAAACACAGATACAACAGTCAATAAGATGGCATTTAAATAAACAACTATTGTTCTGAAACAAAGAGTTTGGAATTGGATTGAATAGCTCACCTTCCCACTTGACCCTCATTTCAATATGGCGGATGCACATGAACATCCCAGAATTCGTTGCTTGCCATACAAAGCATTGAGAAAGTCTGGGCACGAGTTTCAGAGGAAAATAATATAAAAAGGTTTCATAATCAGTCCGGCACAGTTATCAGAATTGATAACCCCATGACGTCACAACATGGTGGCATTTCATAGCTCGGCGAGTATTCGGGTACATTCATTTTGTTTGTCAATTTTTTCGGACGTGTTTGCCTTTTCTACCCACGGTTCCAGGCGATCATCTTTAGTGAAGAATGAACTTCGAGTGTGCACAAAATGGCGGCCGTTTGTGGTTGATCGTGCGAGTTTTTGCCAGTTGATTCAAAGAGATGGCCCAAACATGACAGTTTTTTCAGGTATGTTTGTACTCTTTGCCATCAATTTTAAGCTAGTTGCGCATTTTTGTGGAGAATGTAGAAAAAATCCTGTATTCTTTGGTAATTTTTCTTTTGATTCATTGCATATTCGTCGAAGGGCACAATGAACTTTACGAGGGCATCGCGTTTTATGATATGTGACCTTCCACGGGAAAACGGACACTAACGGTTATCCGTTAAACGACCTAAAGCGTTCGTTCACCGTTCGGAAAGCGTTAAAACTGTTAAGGAAAGCGTTAGAAGCGTTTGAAAAACCGTTAGAATTTTCTTCCATGCCGTTAGAAGCGTTAAAAAAAAGCGTTAAAAATTTGTTTATAGGCCGTTTGAAGCGTTAAAAAAGCGTTAAAATTAAAAGCGTTAAAAATTTGTTTCTACAGCGTTTGAAGCGTTAAAAAGCGTTCAAAATTATTCCAGGCCGTTGAAAGCAGTTCTATTCTTGTCAAGTACGGCTAACTGCGCCTCCGATCGAAAAATACGCATCTTCCACGTAACGAACGTGAGCGTTGTGGTTATAAACTGTAAAATTGAACCTCAAATTGTCAAAATACCTGTGTTAAAACAGTGTTGGCTATGTTTGTCGAACATTTCGAAGCTTTTGGCAATGAAGAAACACCGAAGACGAACGAAAGAAGCCAAAGAAAAGAGTTTGTAATGTCAACAAGCGGCCATCTTGGTTAACCTTAGGAACCAGGCTAAAACATGTGCTTAAGAAATTCGCACGTGACACGCGCCACAGTAAACAAAATGGCGTCTATCGAAATTCGCTTAATGCGATGGCTAAATGCAATAATACAATCACAGTATTTGTTCTGACAAATTCCAATGAATAACAGCATTTAATCAAGTTTAATTTACGAGGAAAAATTGCCTGTAAAATAGCTTTATTTTGAACAAACGAAAACGATCTGTTTCCTTTGCGGTACGCATGCCGCGTTCAAACTCGAATTCTAACTTCGAACTCGAACTGAAATTCGAATTTTGCAGTGTTAATGATAGATAGATGCAATATTTTTAGCCTCAGAAGAACTGTTTGAGTCAAACACTTTTGCCCCCTTTTTCCAAATCACTCTTATAAGCTGAGCAGTTCGTGGAAGTAAGAAATACTAGGGCCAGATGCACGGACATGATGAAGTCTCAATCACGATCGGAATGAATGGCTTCATCAGCTCTCGATGCTATGTTTGTGCAAACGGATATTTTATTATCATTGTTATTTATTGTCGTTTGAGCAAAACAATCAAAAGAACTGTGTGCATTATGCGTGTATATCGCTTTAATCGTAGCTCTTGCTCGAAATTTTTTTTGTCTGTACGAATCCGTCCGTACCAGTATTGACGCGTACTGAAGCGCTTCTGTGATGAATTAAGCTTACTTTGAATAATCGTTCAGAAAACGAAACTAGAGCGTTATAAAGTTTTTGTGAACTGTTAGAAATGTTGGCTTACCCGTTGAAAGCGTTAGATAATTATTTTGATACAGCGTTAATTTACTAAACCGTTAGATACCGAGGTCAATCCGTTAAAAGCGTTAAATCTCTCTGTTTTAACGTTTATCACGCCGTTCAGCAAACGGGACTTACAGCGTTAGAAAACTTTTGTAAACCGTTAGAAATTTTGGCTTAACCGTTAAAAGCGTTAAGCAAACCGTTCGAACGCTCTATGAAATCGTTCGTTGTCCGTTCATTGGCCGTTAATTTTTGCCCGTTTAACGGATAACCGTTAGTGTCCGTTTTCCCGTGGAAGGTCACATATGCTGTCTGATTCCCCTACTGACCGCCATGTTTACTGCTTTTACTTGTAGGGAATGAGTAGTATCAAATGGCAAAATCATGGAAGTTCACGCGAAGAAAATTGCCAGTTTGTGTCGTTTTTGTGCCAAGCCGGCAAAATCTAAAAATAAAACGGGACAGGAAAAGTTTTTATTCACGAACGAATTTCTCTCCTTTGGTGTGAATTTAGAAGATGTTGACTCTGTCCACCCGCGTCTGGTGTGCCAGTCTTGTGCGCGTTATTTATACCGCATTAGAAGTTCTGGTCCCCCTCCCGAATTGAAAAAGTTGCCATTTGTATGGGAGCAACATAGAGAAGACAACAAAAACTGTGTTTGCCTAGGAAAGACGAGAGGTAGACCTGCAAAGAGGAAGGCAAAGGAACCGAAAAGTGATTATGACAGTGAAACAGTAGTGCAGCAGAGGAGGAGGATGAACAGGAGAAAGCCTCATGCAGTGTTTTTAGCGAGATCGCACAAAATCTCCATCTTCTTGACAGAGAATTGGTGAAGTCCCTGTGCAAGAACATTTGCTCTATCTTCGGTTTTGTCTTTATTGAACCCAGTGATATTTTGTCTCCTGTGAAGGCAATTGACAGAAAGGCTAAAACGCAGACTGCAGCAGTGTTTTGAAGAGGAAATTGTCTTTCAGAAGCTACCAGACCCCTCGAAGCCAGAGTTGGTTTACTCTAGTTCTATTTCTTTGCAGGATGTCATCAATGCAGCTGCTAAAAAAACTTGCCATTCGACTAAGATTTCAATGCCTTCTGAAGAAGAGTCCTCAAACACACAAGGCCTGAATGATGTGAACTCTACATTATACCACGCCGCTCAAATATTGAGGTCAAGCATAAGGAAAGAAAGCAAAAACATAGGGATTAAACCCGTTGATGTAGAGGACTTAAGTGCCTGTAATGTAAAGAGTCTTATGCCTACAGATCTTTAGAAATTTCTCTGCTTGATGATCTCAAATCCAGACAAAGTTGATATGTCCTCTCCAGCTGCTTCCAGTGATGCAGACAAGCGAAATATTCTGGCTATTGCACAAGACCTGTTTTATGCTATAATGCATGGTCGCATCAAGACTCCAAAGCACATTGGCTTGGCGATGTCCGTCCGGCATATTTCAGGTTCAAAGCTCCTGGTGACAATGCTAAATAGGTTCGGTCACTGCTGCTTCTATGATGACATAGACGTAATTGACACTAGCTTGGCATTAGAAATTATAGCCAATTCAGAGAGTTTGAGTGCTGTTATTCCATCTAACATTACACCTGGAGTGTTCGTTCAAGTCACCGGAGACAATAATAGGGCTTACGAATCGACGACTTTCGCACGCCGCCGCCGTTGGATTGCGTGACATGCCTACTGCGCATGCTTTTGTGGGCAGTCGAGCCAAAGTCAACAACGTTGTTTTGAGCAAATTGACGGCGTCGCCAAAACAGCAGAACGTGGGGTGAGTTTTCAAAGTTTTCTCTTGTTAATTCAGGGGATTCTGCCAGATAGTTCAAGAATGACATCAGGGAGATGTTCTTGCCGTAAATCAAAATGTTTCTGACTTTTTGTCCGTTTAATCAAGTAACGCCCCAAAATATCAAGTAGAAATATGGCAAGTGAAACAAGTGAAACACCAAGTGACACGAAAAGGTAAGGATGAGATTGCTGAATGAAAACTCGTTTATGTTAATCACACCTTATTGAAGGATAAGACATTTACTTTTGTTTAACGAATTTTCAAAGAAATTAAAAGGGGTGTATATTTTATAGTCGGGTCTATAGTTAAAAATAGGAAAATATTTTACTGGAAGCCGGGACTGGAAGCAATACACGCTAGATTTCAAAAAGTTAGCTTGTAATTCGATGAGGTTTTTTATTCGTCCTGAGTCATCTTTTAGCCAGCCTGAAGTTGTAGAAACACAAATTTGTCTCGGCTATTCTGCTATGCGAGCGAGCAGATGATCTGTATCACATTTGATTTATAGGGACATCTTACATAGGCTTGTAAATGTGGGGCAATTTTCGTTTTCTAAGCTTTGCCTATTTTTGGTCGCTTCGGCTGTTAGGATAAGTCTGCCATAGATATTTCGCATTTTAAACAATTCACTTGTCCAGCTGTCCAAGAGATCCCACCAACGTCGTCGTCTTCATTAGGAATCGTAAATTCAAATTTCTGCAGGACGGCGACGCGGGACTATGACGTGACCCAACGGCATCGTCGTGCAAAAGAAGCAGAAGCAGCACTGCATCAATGCTACTGAAAGGCAAGTCATATAACAGAGGCGTACGTGCATATAAGCTTGTTCTCGAAGCCCTGCTGAGACTGCAGTGGTAAGCATTTGAAGCCTGGATGGAAGCCGGGGACCAACAGTCCAATATTGTGCTACCAACATGTTTAAAAGATCAGTATTTGGCATTGATAAACAATTGTCAAAGATCAATTAATGATGAAGCCTCACTGAAAACCTCCTTTGATAAGCTGTGTTACAAACTCCCGCATCTTCAACAACTATTTGCAAGATTCTGCCAACAGGCCAGTCATGGCAATGGCAATGGCAATGGTTCCCATGGAAACATTTTGTGATCATGTGAAAAATTGAGATGAAATACAGTTTAACTAGTGCATCAGTGAGCTCATTATCTTCAATTCAAAAGGCAATTTTGTTTTGGGAAAGTCCAACGACACTATCCGATCCTTTCATATGAGAATTAATTGAAGATTGTTAAAAACATTATCTGTTAACAGATTTCACTTGAAATACAAAATCCCTTAGAAATGGTTACCATGATTTTGTAAACACATTGAAGTGAAATACATCTGCATCAGTCTGATTTCGAAGAATTTTGACCATTATCTGGGTTGTTAGGGAAAATATTACTTAATTAGCCCTCATGTAAAAATTACCATAGCAACGGTTACTATGGAAACCCCCTTTAAATTATTTGCATGTTATATTGAGAAATAGTTATGCCATGAATGCTTTAGTCAATTTTGGAGTATCTGAGGCCAATTTGAGGGGAGTAATGTCAGGTTGAATTAGCATAAAATAGTGGTCCTAAAAATATGCATAATTTAGAGGGACCATACCAGCACTCACAAATGGGCCCCTAGCATGATGATGTCCCAATAATACATCAGTACATCATACCTAAAAATGTTCCACAAGTATCGTGCTGTCAATTTCTGATATCAAACCAAATATGTAGGGGTGTGCTACGACTCAAAATTTTCAGGGTTCTACCTCCTAGACTACCCTGTGTGAGAACACGTGTGTGCATACCTGCCTTTTTTAAGCCTTTACAGTATAGAAAGCGTCAGTAAAAAATTCTGCCAACAGGCGGTCTTATTTTGGCCCTTTTAGTCTTTCTCAGCTATGTGCTCAGCGAAGCTCACATAGCTGAGAAAGACTTAAAGGGCCAAAATAAGACCAACTAACAGGTTGTATTTTACTGATGCTTTCTATACTACATCACATATTGTGAAAATTCAACATGTTCAAAATGCTACGGCTCGACTTGTGACTGGCTTACCTAGATTTTGCCATGCAACATTGCTGCTGAATTCTCTTAATTGGCTTCCGATTAAGTATCACATTTATTTTAATATTTCACTTTTAAATGTCTCAATGGTTCAGCTCCAGAATATCTTGTGAATCTTACAATAGTTAGGAATCACACGAAATATAGTTTCAGATCACGTAATGCTCCAATACTCTTGCCACCTAGTGGAAAATCCTACCCTACGCTTGGAGATAGAGCATTTCAGTCAGCCACGTCAAAAATTTGGAATACTCTGCCAACATCCATTCGCTCTATCACAAGCATTTAGCATTTAAAGGAGCATTCAAAAACTCATTAATAATTCATGAGCATATCAGCCAATCACACGACGCAAATCGATCACATGTACGAGCCTTTATACCTGGTAATCTACGGTCATTATGAAAAGCCTCGTGGTGGCTTTGATTTCAGTCACAGGGGAGTTCGGGGCTGAATGGGAAAACAATGCAATTATCGCTGAATTTTTAAGGTTACAGTGTACCTTCAGATCGAAAATTTATCGAAATTTTTCTTGGCATCAAAATAAAGTTTACAGAATGAACTTTCATTCAAAAAAAAAATTATCGAAAAATAGTGAAAATTGACGGAGAAATGACTTGTTCGATTTTCCTCAAATTTGGACAGAAGCTAGGCTAACATATAATCAACAAAAATGTCGGCGAATTTCTTATTTCCGAAAACGTTTTCGTCAAGAGCCATTTCCGTGCGATCATTCAAATTTTTTTCTCCCTTTTTCAAAAATATTCTGTAACTTTTCATTGCAATTGAATATGGGAAATTGCCGACACGTTTTTTTAGCGCTTCGTGTCCGAAAATCCGAGAACAAATGAAATTAGCAACATACAATAATCGCTTTGAGTTATAGCGTTTTAAAGCTGATTCGGAAGTTCAAATTTAGACGTCGTAAAAAATTCGACAATTCACTTTATTGCCAAATGGTTTCCATATTTAGATAGCCAGCTCTATAAGCTTTAATTTGATATCTGGGTTTAGGTATGTTAAGTGTAATCTTAAGACACTAGAGCTGTTATACTGGAGACACCCCCAAAGGTACACTGTAACCTTAATGAGAATGATTTTAAAATGACCATGATATTTATATAAAGATTACTGATATGGGTAGTAATTGTTCAGGATTCTTAGTGCAACAAATGGTGACTAATATTTTTGTGCAGTACTGTTTTACGAAATCTGGTCTTTCGCCATTCTATTTAGAATCTTCTCAACAAAATAAACAACCAACAGTTTAACAAGTCAGCCGTTATTTGAATGACACCAGCGCCTCGTGTAAATTGCAGCACTCGCAGCACGTGTATTATCAGGTTTATACTGCTCGTTTTTAAACTATACTTAAAGACGCATGTTTTTAGGCTAGCTTTCAATTTTTTTATTAACAACTTTTCGTTTATTTGATAGTAATAATATTTGCTAATGGTTTGTAATTTTTATCTGTTAAATTTTTATCTTGATAATAAATAATGTCATGCTTGTGTGAACATATTCACATGTAACATGCGCAATAAAATTGATTTTATTATTTATTATTATTACTTCCAAGGCTGGAACTTTTAGCAGCAGTTATAAATGCCAGGTTGGTAAAATTTGTTGGGGAGACTGCCATTGAAAGTGAATAGGGTTGTGTGCTGGACAGATCGTATGGTGGCACTGCATTGGGTGAAAGGGCAGAGTTCTTGCTGGAAGCCATTTGTGGCGATTCTAGTGGCAGAAATACAGTCAACATAGGATCCTGAGTGTTGGATGTACAGTACTAGTAAGGAAAATCCTGTAGACTTGTTAACATGTGGGTTAAGTTGTGGTGATATGATTCAAGCGCTTTGTGGTGGAATGGACCCCAATGGCTGTCTTCACGTTGCAAGTCACAACCTATTCAGCCCCAAAATAAAGTTGCTTTCGCTGAAGCTTGCGACAAGGAAAGAAGAGTAACTCATGGTTGTACAGCAGTTGTTATAGAGCCATGACTGATTTGTTACGCAACGGGACATGGTTAAAATTGATTCTAATCACTGCTTATGTATTGAGAGAAGTCAACTTGTTCAACACCAAATCAAGGTCTTCTAACCTCGCCTCGCCTCGCTACCCTCAGTCAAATGGTAAGGCTGAGAACGCTGTGCAGAGAGTGAAAGGTCTGTTTGAGAAATGCAAAGAAACTGGTGTGTCAGAATTTCAAGCTCAACTCGACTGGCGAAATACACCTTCTGAAGGAATGAATACCAGTCCTGCGCAGCACCTGATGGGTCGTCGATGTCGTACACTTCAAACCAAGTTGCCCGGAAGAAAATGGCGCCAAAAGAATTATTATGATTGGCATGTGAAGCCTTTATAACCAATCAACCTTGGCAAGACTGTGCGTGTGAGGCTTCCGGGTGAAAGTTTGGTCTCCTGCCGAGTGCGTCGGTTTTGCTGGTCCGCGCAGTTACCTGGTAAAGACTGGTGATGCTGCTTACCATTGTAACTGCCGTGACCGTGAAGCAACATGGTGGCAATGGTTCATTCATATATAAGGACAATGGTTTAGCAGCCGTTTAGCAATTCAACGACTAGGTACTATTTACTAGCAACTACAGCTTTGAACAACCCATTTCTGGAGTTTAAAATGACAGGAGATGACAAACATGACATGGAAGTTTACATCAGAGATTTGATGGATTACTGTATCATGAAAAATTGGATCCATCCATTCCATCCATTGAAAGAAACTGAGAGAATATTACGGTGCTAGCATCGGAGTGGTGGGGAAACGACAAAAGTTTCTTCGTTTGCTACAGAATGAAAACGAATCCATCACTTCTTGGGAGATGGGGGTAAGCAATCAAGCAGCACAGTGTGAATATGAAGCTGTCATGGACGAGCCTACAAGGGATCAATTTATCGCCGGTTTGATATCTGAAGCTCTGCTCTGATCAGGAAAGAACAGACACAGAACCACTGTACAGGCAAAGATCACATTACAAGAAGTTTTCGAAGTTGCTAAATGTGCCTGTAGAGGTGGCACAAGACAACAAAGACGCCAGCACCAATCAAATGTTGTCGATGACGATACAAGTGAAGAAGCATTGGCGACAGATTGTGAAGCAACACCACAGCCTGCAAGAAAACTCTTTGCTCATTTACACCTCATACATGAAGGGAAAACAAAAGTCGTAAAAGCACAAATCGACTCAGCAACCACGTGCAACACTATTCCCAGCATTTTGCTAAGCGAGTTATTTTCCAATGCAACACTTATAGTTATGATGGTAAAAACAGTCATCAAAACCTTTTTTACCATTTTATAGGCATTGATTCTGTTGCTACTGAAAGTGCTAAAGAGGATGAAGAGTGGCTGTGGAATACACCTTTAGCAGCAAAAGTGAAAGCAAAGGGATCCAGCAAACTCTCTCAAAGCATTTACTGAGGAAGCTGTGAAGCCATTTGCTTCTGATATGGATGTACAGGTGTACAGGAACGTAGATGTTTTGAAGCAGATGCTGAGAAGATATAAAACCCCTAGTTTCGACATAACTAAACGCTTGTGTGTTGAATTTGTAGACGAGCTCTAAAATTGATGCCGGTAGTGTAAAAAGTGAATATTTCTATCTGTTGATGGAACAGTTGAAGCAGGGGCCTGGAGGAGCCATTTATGTGTTTGAGGGTGTCCCGGGGCACCTAGTACCAATCCACAATTATGATGTTTTATCAGGTGGTTTGTTCATCCTGGCTGGTAAAATGATTCTTCGTGCCATCTTGAATGAGTGGAAGACATTCCAGATCCAGATTTGAAACGAATGCTCATCCAGGTTTCTTTTGTTTTTAAATACCAGTAGTGACAAGAACATTCAGATGTAAATTTTAAAATAGATAGCAAGGCCATGTTGAGCATATAAAACTGTCTCCAGCAAATTGATTAGTTTAAAAAGGAGTGCAAAGGGTATGGTGTATAGTGTTTCAGCTATTGGAATAAGCAAGATGTTTATCATTGAGAACCCTATCAGTTGTATACAACCAGTCCTTGGTGGACATGATTGCCACACAGAAAAAGTGTCTGAATTTGTACTAAGTATTCTTTAAAAAAAAAAGATAGTACAACTTTTGCAATTTTCATTTTAAAAGACTCTATGAACATATGTTTTACAAGTAAATGTTTCTCTGTAAACAGCTTCTTCAATGCAAGGAAACATTTTAGGCAGATTTCACCAATCTATCGAAACACATGAATATCTCAGAGCTGCTGACATCTGCTGGTTACCCTCATGTACGCATAACGGAGGAGAGACAACACTTAGCATGAGTGCATTTTGTTGTACAAAGTCATCACCAACCAGAAACACCATCACCAGAAAAGGACTGGCTGTAGTGAAAGTGTCGGGGACAACACTCCTAGATTAAATTCGAAGTCTTCCTGATGTTCAACAATGCTATTTCCACCAGGCAGTGGGGAAGTTGATGTCATGATGCTAAAGTTAGATATCAAGTGGAAAGAAACTGTTGATCCCTTTAGCAAAACAGTTCAACAGTTCATTCAACAATATATAGATTAATTACATGACAAAGGTGATCCTTACTTCATAGTATTATGACTTTCGTTATGTAATAGTCGTTGTCATACTCACTGGCTCACTTGATAATTCCTTTCTGTGGTAAGGAGTTTAGCTGTTACCTTATACAAAAGCCACAAACTTTTTTTTGTATTTCATTAATTTTTATTCATAATACAGATATATAATTGTTAACCTACAAATGTACTACCCAACCCAGTAACGTCCCATACAAGTTGAATTCCCACCCTGACGTTAAACCTACCCCTCCTGACCTTACCGAGTATTATACCTGCCCCCCTCACCACTCACCATTAAAATCCCCTTACATATACATGTATCATATGCACACACTGCTGCCCTTAGTATTTAAATACATAAATCCCAAACCCCGTTCAAGCCCATCATTGTAAACTAATCCCCACCTCCACCTACACCTTAATAAACACAGACACACTCAACACAAGACACGCTAAGCGCTAAGCTAAAAAACCAAAAAGAATCTGAATTAATTATGATAACTAATAGCAAAAGTTAAACTATAGTAGATGCATGTTTCAAACCGTTATTACTCAAAGCCACACTTATCATTAGGACTTCAACATGGTCAAAGTGTGTAATTCATTATGAATTCAGTAATTATTCCTCGCATGCGCAGTTTAGAGCTAATACTACCGTGGGAGACTTGGAACTAACTAGTATCTTAGCAACGCATCCAGTTTCTTTCCGTCGATCAAAACCTGTTTTGAATCCGCGAAAACGAAACGTGCAAACGAGAATGGCTTTCGAAAACTTTGAACGTGGCTGTAAAGCAGAAGCGATCAATGATTATACAGTTTGGCGTGTCTGCACCGTTGTTTCTTCAACCCGAGAGGCAGTGATGGTTTCATTTGATGGCTGGAGTTCCGAGTGCAATCGAAGGATCGAAGATGAGCGCGAGATTCGCAAAGAAACGGTCGCAGTAAAAGATGGCGTCAAAAGAAAACGCTCAACCCTTTCGAGCAAAAATATTGAATGGAGCTTATTTATAGTTCCTGCTCCAGTGATAAATCAACTTCAGCGTTCCAGAAATTTATTGAAATTATAAACACAGAACATTGTTTGACTCAAAAGACAATATGCATCACTGATCGCTCGATCGACGCGATCATGGCCGGGCCCGGCTCAGGATACCAAAACGAAATAAAACCAGTCGATTTACACCACTCGCATGGAATTGTCTTAATGTTAAACTCCTTCCGAATTTATTTCGCTTTGAAATGGGAAACTTTCGTGCAAGAACGGCTCGCTTTCTACTTGTAAACAATGAGCTCAAATTACGGCGAGAGCTTAAAATTTGCATAAAAACCTACACAAACGAGATGTGATCAGATCTCTCTGAATTGCAAAGATTACAACATCCATCTTTGACCTCTGAATGAAAAGAATCGTATTAAAAATATCGCAGTGGCTATTCGTACGGCACCCGTACGCGGACTTCGATTTGCTATTCGTACGGAAGTATTCTTTGACACGAAAACTTTCTGTCACTATGAGTCGCTCGCATGAGTATACAGACTCGGCAAATTAGTCTGAGCCAAATCAACATCGCTTACCAGAAGCCCTTCATAAAGCTAAACGAACGTTAATATTGTGGACCAACAAAAGTTAAGAATAACATCGAAAATTGTCGAACGTTTTGGACTCCCGTACAAATAGCAAATCGAAATCCGCGTACGGGTGCCGTACGAACTCAGATTACCGAAACCTCGAGAAACCAGTTTTTACTTTAAGACTCTCAATCGGACGTGACGTAAAAAACGTCAACCGTTACTAGGAAACAAGGCTCATAAATATGCACGAACCCCACTCAAGTGGGGTTTGCATAATTACACAATGACCGTGTTGAAGTCGTCATGATCCCATTTCGAAGCATGGACTCACCTTTTCCCTTTTGATTTAAAAATATGGCCTTCCAATAAATAGACTGATTTGATTCTTACCAAAAGAATTTGGAAGGACGGTTTTGAGTTGTTGATCCTACAGTAATATATATTGCTTTCCGATGAGTATAAGATGATTTACCAACTCGAAATCATCGTTCCTTGGCCAGTCACCAAATATTATAGCGGAGCACTCGTGGGGCCAAAGGCCCGGCTGCGCAGCCACAGTCGTAGAACCTATGCCGTCGTTTTTCATGGTCATGGCTAGCGGAGTGTTTCGCGGGCACGCGTGTGCCTGCCGCCCTCTGCCCCCGTCGCGCAGGACTAGCTCGCGGGCGTGTATGACGTTGCAAAACATGCGTGTACGATGTCATGTTGAAACAAAAGCAAGGCTTTTTTTCACGCGGTTAAATGGACGAATGTCACATCAGCTGGGAAAACACTTCGATGATGTTTTGCTGTGTTTACTGAGCGAACAGTGGTCAAGACCGCATTTGAGGCTTCGAAACTCTGCAAATCAAGCCGATTTGGAGGAATGTACAACTAAGTGCTTATTTTTAAACCTGATTTCGTTTTAAATTAAAGCTAGTATCAATGCCGGAGATGTTTGTTTTTTACGGATTTCAGAACCAGAAGCAGAGATTTGAATTTCCAAGGAAGCGAGGGACTTAAAGGTAAAACAGATTACATTTTTCTATTATGTATTGTTAGTTTTGGAGAATAGATTTGTAAAACGTGCTTACATTCAGTTGTATCGATTTCTTGAATTTCATCGAAGAAAGCTTGAGGTTTTGCTTTTAAACGTAAACTATTATAAATGGATATTTGAATAATTTTTTTCCAAAGATTGTGTTGTCCATTTTTATGTGTTTGTTCTTCATTAGATAGATTGAAAAGCGATTTTATAAACAAAACAAGACTTTGATTTTATAGTACAGTTCCATCTTCACTCGCATCACCTTATGCAAATATGTTTGTGTATTTTTGCAATTTTGATTTCCAAATCAGTTTCTCGGGCAATTTTTGACAAACAAAAACAGTATTTTATTCGGAAAGTAGTCGTACCTGTTATTCTAGACGGAGAAAAGTTGTTTTCGTGAACTTTTCTACGGTCTAAATGTACTGTGCAGACGGTCGAGTAATAAGCTTACTGTATTTTGAGAATTGCTAAAATTGAAAAATAGCCTGGTCGCCAATCTTAATTCTTGTGCTTCTGACCTTTCACCTTAGTTAAGTTTCACCTTAGTTAAGCTTGTTCATAGTGCTATGCTGTTAGGCTCTGCCTATATATATATATATATATATTATCTACTTTGGAGAAGGTTTCAACTTTATTATTTTGGTTGTTGCACCAAGATATAAGGTCCTCCCACATTGTTGCAATAGATTGGCAACTCACCAAAAGATGTTCAAGGGAATCGTCCATTGTTTCACAAAAAGAGCAGGCTTAAGAATCTATTTTACCTATTCTCTTTAAATATGTATTCGTTGCTAAATACCTATTTAAAATTTTGTATTGAAATTCACGCAATTTAGTGTCTAAAGCAACTTTGAATGGTCCAAATGAACGGTGTTAAAGTTTTCCTTTTACCTAAGTTGTGCTGTTGGCGGCGTGACAAACTGAGAGATAAATTCCCCGTAGACACCTTTGGATATCACCTTGTTAATCGAAAGTTTATGATTATTAAGAACCAAATGGATTTGATCATCAAGGATAAACATTTGTTTATTTGAGTGCCCGTAACTTTTTAAAGACCGTCGCCATGGTACAGGGATGGCATCAATCCTCGGTAAGAAAAAAGATGGCGACTGGTACATTTACCCATAATTCTTAGCGCACAAAAACCTTAACAACGTTCATAAAAATGTAAAGAAAAGTTATAAAATCTTCAAACCTGGTCTACACATTGTCCTTAGTACTGGAACAAATATTGTAAAAATATGGCTTTTTTTGTGTCTTATGTGCTGTGTTAGGTCCACAAGGTATTGTGGTAAAATGAACAGCCGCCATCTTTTTTCCTACGGTAGATTAAGGATATCAGATCAAAGACATCCTTCAGGGGAAATTCCCACTGGCGTGCTGGATTGCATTTAGTGATCAGTTGGTTACTTTCAAGTCCCCTACTCTGAAGATTCCCTTACCAGCTAGTCTTGGATTGAAAACTGATTTGCCATCAATGCAGATATATTTGTTGTTCCAGATCACAGTGTTACATATTTCCTGATGGGAAAGCTCAAGTTCACATTTATTTGCAGCTGCAGAACACAGTGTGAAGCACTCGAGGCATTCCCGATAAAAAGTTGGAATCCTTATCGAGTTTCTTAATATCAAAATTGCAACAAAAAATAATTTTTCCACCAACAGGTTCCAAATAGCGTGATAAGATGTTTTCCATGCACGAGGTTCATTATCGACGAATCGTTTGCAAACTATTATTCTTTGTGTTTTAATAATAGACTCCAAATGCGGGGCTTTCAGGCCACCATCCTCAGTATCACTTATTAGGGACATTCGTTTTACTTTGTCTTTGCCTTTCCATATGAAATTATAGATAATCCTATTGGCTTCAAATATTATTTCCTTGTCAATGCAAATTGAACCGGCTCGGTACATCATCGGAATTGCAAACGTTTTTCAATTTGGATACGTCTGAAGACTGTTAAATTTCTCCACTTCCACAACTGGAGTTTCTTTTTAATGGAACATATTATTTCTGTGAAATTAACTTAAAAGCCATAAACTGCCTTTCCTGCAAGCCTATCACAGAGATTCTGCATTTGTTTTGTGCGGAATTATTGAATTGAAAAGTACGACAGAGATTTGTATCGAGGTGCGAAGAGGAAAGTCAAAACACTATGGCCACAGAATCCAAAGTTGAAGAGCTCCATCTTCAGCTTGAATCAAAGATTTGCAGTATTGATTTGAACGGTTTGGTGGAGCTGCCAGCGCATTTAAAAGTGGAATCTAAGGAGTTAGGAAAACTTGTTCTGTCCAAGAAAATTTGCGAAGTAGAAAATAGTCTGAACGAAGCTGACGATAAGAAAATATATTTGGTCGGCCTTCTTGCCTTTGTGAATGGAAAACCACTGCCACTTGAGGGTGATGCAACTGCGAATAAAGAACAAGTGAAAGTAAAGCAAGAGTCACTTAAGCAGTCAGGAACACTGAAGGAGCAAATTGAGACGAAGGAACCCAAGGTAAACCTTGATGTTAGTAAAGTGCTTAAGTGCGATTTCACAATTCATGGCATCGTAGCGAGAGATAAGTTTAAAGATGGACTTTTGTTCGTAAGTCTGCCCCGAGAAATAGATGCTGGTCTCAAAGCAGGCTACTTAAACGTGACACACTTCTTAAAAGGGCACTATGTGAAGTAAGAATCAATAGTTTTAACTTCAATTTGTTGAAAGCTTGGCAAGCTAACATGGATATATAATATATCTTGGATCCTTATGCTTGTGCTGTTTACATTTTGTCATATATTACGAAGGGACAAAGAGGAATGAGTAAGTTACTGCAAAACGCATGTGAAGAAGTTAGTTCTGGAAATAAAGATATCAAGAGTAAAATCAGGCATATTGGGAATAAATTTCTTAATGCAGTTGAAATTAGTTCTCAAGAAGCAGTGTATTTAGTTTTGCAGATGCCTTTGCGAAAGTCATCTTGTGAATTTCAATTTATTAATACATCTGATCCAGGAGAGAGCATTTCTTCTTAAGCCAGTGAAAAAGCTCCACGAACTACCAGATAGTTCTGATGTTATTAAATGTGATAATGCAATCAAAAGATACCAGAGGAGACCAAAGCAATTGGAGGAACTATGTCAAGCTGATTTTGTAGCATGGTATGATTGCAAAAACTATTCAAATGATGCAATATTTGACAGTAAAGCAAATAAATGCAAGTTCAGATGACTGTCTTGCTGAAAATCAATTTCATGATAACATTGATGATGATGCACTCTATTGTACTCCATGATGGTGAAAATGAAGTGTCTTGTAAGGTATTTCAACTTAGAGGAGGACTAATGCTTGTAAAAACGACATAAGGCTAAAATTATTCGTTCAGTATGATTTAATAAAGATAAGGATTGTGAGAACTATTTAAGAGAACAATTAATGTTGTATATTCTCCGTGGAGGAATGAAAAAAAGGATCTTATTCTGAATTGCCAGAGTTAAAGAAAAATTTGAACTAGTAAAAAACATAGTAGCACACAACAGAGAGCAGTACGAGTGTCATGACCACATACTTGACAAAGCTATTGATAATGCAGAACTTGAGGAATTTGGAAATGTTGCACCAAATGCAGAATATAAAGAACAACAAGATCAAAAGATTGGAACTAAGCCTAGTTCACTGTTTCGATGTTTTGATCCAGGAGCAAATAAACAGCATAATTCTTATGATTTAATGATTGACACTGGCATATTTTCACGAACTAATGATAATGAAGAGCTTGTAGTAAAACGTTTGAGTGATCGACAATTTAGGGTACTCATTCGTTCACTGAATATGAGGCAAATGGAATTTTTCTATCATGTTTGACATTCTGTCAAAACTCAAGAAGAACAAGAAGAATTTACGGTTGCAACAGATCATGGGTACACAGAAACTTTTTGGTGGTGTAAATGTTATAGCTGTTGGTGACTTATTTCAACTGAAACCTGTGTTTGATCAATGCATTTTTGAGAACTCCAAACGAGGATATGATGCATTAGCTACAAACATTTGGCAAGAAAATTTTCTGATTTATGAACTTACTCAAATTATGAGACGAAAGGATAATATAGAATTTGCAGAGCTTTTAAATCGTCTAAGAGAAGGAAAGCAGACTGTACAGAACATCCAAATATTAAAAGGAACAATTTTAGGTATAAAAGCAACAGAAAGTAGTTATCCAATGCACTTGCCTCACCTTTTCTATAGCAACGAACCTGTTTATTTACAGGTTCGTTTCTATAGCAACGAACCTGTAAATAAACATAATATTGGAATATTCAATAACTCAAAGAATGAAAAAGTCTGTATCAATGCAACTCTTTCACTCTATATGAAGTGAAAGAGCGTATGAAAAAAAAACTTCCAAAAGATGCAACTAAAACCATGGGTCTACATTTTGTTTGTCCTGCTGTTGTTGGAGGGAAATAGGAACACACAGAACAAAAATGTCGTTTATACTAGAGTCCAGGAGATTAAAAAGAACTTAGACTCTGGGAGTGGACTTCTGTGGATTATGGACTGTGGAATGGATGGCATATTAATGTCAATTTTTACTGATTTCATTGCTTTTAAAAGTAGTCTTTTTAAATGTTACGGGAAAAAATTCAGTTTGGCAAGTACTAGATGAGTGCATTTCATAAGGAATCAATAAATTAAATATTCAAAGCGAGTACAGAAAAATTGGTAGCTTTAATCACTGTCTTAGCATCTTGTGTGCATGCCTTATTACTACATTTGACTGCTGTAGTAGAAGGGCTTGAAATCTTAACATTGGCAGAATGGCTGGTGACAGTCATTAAACCAGAAGATAAAGGCTCTGGTACAGTAGTTATCAGACAACTTAATAACTGCAATTTCTATCAAAAACAAGATCTTACCAGCAAAATACAGGAATGCATACGAATACACAAGCCGCATGCATAATGAAAAATTGACGAAAACACCTTTAAGTACCTTATTTGTAACCCCAATCCCCAACCTGCTCGTTTCTACACAAGCAAGGGAATCCTGGTCGTCCTATAATATCTAGTAATGGTCACCCTACTGAACACATACCTGAATTCGTTGATTTCCACCTACAACATTTAGTTAAAATGCTACCATCTCACATCAAGGACACAACTCATTTTCTTCTCAAACTACAAGAACTGGGATCTCTACCTGACAATGCTATCCTCGTCTCTCTTGATGTTTCATCTCTCTATACAAACATTCCCCATAAGGAAGGAATCGACGCATGTAGTCACTATCTTAATGCCAGACATCACAAATCCATTCCAACTGAAAGCCTTTGCGACCTTATTCGTATGATTCTCTGAATGAATAACCTTGTCTTTGATGGTCAGCACTTCCTACAAATAAATGGAACTGCCATGGGTACTCGCATGGCTCCTTCCTATGCCAACCTATTTATGGCAAAATATGAAGAAAAAGCTATAGCTAACGCCCCCTTTAAGCCTTTCATCTGGTGGAGATTCATCAACAACATTTTCATGGTGTGGACGAAGGTGAAGAAAATCTAGAAACCTTTATTAAATATCTCAATCAAATTCACACACGAATATTCAGTCTTCTATCCAGCTACTCCTGTTTCTTAACGTACAAGTTCAGTTAATCGACAATCACATCCAGATGGACCTGCATACTAAGCCCATGCACAAACATCAGCATCTCCTAAGATCTTCCAGTCACCCGGAACACACGAAGCATGCTATTCCTTTCAGTCTCGCCTTACGATTATGACACATTTGTTCTACCAACACTTATTTTGACAAACACTCTAATGAACTTATCGACCACTTGACAAAGCGAGGTTACAACCGAAACTTCCTTAAACATGACGTCAACCGCGTGCGGTCTATAGCCCATTGTGACACCCTCAAACCTAAACAGCAAAACAAAACAACTGATCGTACACCTTTTGTTATTTCGTTCAATCCAGCTCTTCCCAGCACCCCGAAAATTGTGAAAAAACATCTTAACATTCTCAACTCCTCTACCCCGCTGTAAAGAAACATTTCCTAATCCTCCTGTCTTAGCATACAGAAGAAACGCAAGTCTTCGTGATCTGCTAGTGAAAACAAAGCTGCCCGACAACTCTGACCCTGATGACCGTAGAATACCACCTTCTCCGGGTATCCAGATGCAGTCATCCACACTGTCTAACCTTGTATAGCTGATATGGTGATCTGTTTTGGAAATCTAATGGATGCTAGTGAATTCTTACGTTTTTCTTTACGTTTTTCAGTGTGAATTGCGCCATGTAATCGGCGTGCTTAACACATTCAGCTTTTTTGCTGATGATGCGCACCTCGATAATCTGCGCAAAAGTACCAGGAACATTTCTCAAATCATAGACCAGAGTTTCTCAGTTGCAACGAGGCAACAAATTATTTAATCGGGTTTTTATTTTGCGTACCAGTGTACTGGGACGGTAAAGTGAAAAAAAAGGGCGCGAAATGGGAATTTGAGGACTACAGAGGCGCTAGGAATCAGAGCATGGAATAGTGTTACATAAGATTACAGTAGAATGTACAGGGCAATCTGTACGCAAAATAAAAACTTGATGCAACAAAGACCAGAAGATAGAGCTTTCTTACCTTTTCCACAACTGCAACAAAATTTTTTGTGAAACATCTGACAATTAAAAAATTGAGCTGCAACAAAATGGCCGAGTGAAAACTGGGGATGGTTTCATTGATAGCTACATCATGTATGGGTCATGTTTGGTGAGTTGATTTTGTTGTGCTGTGAGCTTTTGTTGTGCCGTGAGTTTCTTTTGTTGTGCCATGAGTTTCTTTTGTTGTGCCGGGAGTTTTTGTTTTGCCATGAATGTTGTGGGCCACCATAGAGGAAAGCTGGATTTTGGACCGGTTCATACGGTGGCCCACAAGTGTCACGGCAAATTAAAGTGCACGGCAAAATAAAAAGAAGCCACGGCAAGATTCAAAGGGTGCTGACATTTCGTTATTTCACTTTTCCGTCGTTTTAATTTGTCGTGACCCTTCCGGGCCGATATCACGGCCCACAAGTGTCACGGCAAATTAAAGTGCACGGCAAAATAAAAAGAAGCCACGGCAAAAAGATAAAAACCGCGTCAGGATACTTGGATGTCACAGCAAAATACAAATCAAAATGTCGTGGGTCTTTTCTAACAGTGGCAGCAGTCATCGACGTACAGCGGTTGATATAAGGCACTTAGCATGCGCCGTGGACTTCGAAAGCACGAGGTACTTCTACGTTCTAGCTTCTTGAACGAGATGTTTTGTGCTAATTGTGGACGTGAAAGCGATGGAAATGCTGGTTTTTGTAGCAAATGTGGGCATGGTAAGTCAAAACAATACCTTCGGTTCAGTGTCATGCATTTCACGAAGAACAAATTGGTCATGCTTACCCGGGCTTCCTGGCTGAAAATCTTCAAATAAACCATCAAGGGAAATTGTTTCTGTGTTAACTGTAGACCTATTGTTACCAGGAGATCACATTGGGACATTTTATAAGGACAGAATCCATAACAATTACATTTACTTTTATATATTATAAATCCATATTTTATTATAAATTTTATATCACTAATCAACATTGTAATAGCATGAAGACTTAAGTGATATCGCTCCTCATATTTCTCATATTTCTCTCTTTGTGGTCTTACCGTTCCTGTTGAGGGAACTTTGAGTACTCTAGTAAATTATACCCCTTAAACAATAATAAAAAAATAATACTGTAATGTCACCATGTTATATTGTCTACTCAATTTGGTTACTTACATTTACTATTTAACTCTTAACAGAACTTAAGACAACAATTGAAAAACCATTTGGTCGGCCAGGTACCACTATCAAGTCATTTGTTGGATTTAAAACTAGTCTTGGAAGGCCAACTAAATCTCAGTTGAACAATACTAAAGGCAAAGGAAAAAATAAAAAGGAGGAAGGAAAAGAAGTAATAATATCTATTGGCCTCATGTTTTGGGATGGGGCAGAAGGGAAGCTAAAAGAAAAACGAGGCAAGAAGATGGCTCTGCGAGTTGATAAAGATGATTGTTATATGGCACTTCTAGAAAAGGCACAAGCTAAATGGAAAAGTTTTCATAGTAACCTATATCAGGCAAATTCAGAGTATGTCTTACTACTTGAGGATGGCAAGGAAGCTATATTCCTACCAGGAACATCATGCAAGGAGTTTTTCCCTCTGTCTAAATACAAAGAGGAAATAATGAAAGATTACAAAAGGATAACATTATTCTTGTGCACAGAAGAGGACTTTAAGAGTTCTACCACCTACCACAGTGATGATGAAGGTGACCATAACACTGAAGAGCCAAACATTACCAACAGTAGTAGTTCACCACCCACCAAGAAGAAGAATGCTGGATGTAGTAGTGCAACTGCTGATTCACCACCCACCAAGAAGAAGAATGCTGGATGTAGTAGTGCAACTGCTGATTCACCACCCACCAAGAAGAAGAATGCTGGATGTAGTAATGCAACTGCTGATGATAGAGGGTCTTGGTTTGTTCTTGATGGACTTGATCGAATTTGCAATCAGGTTCGTAACTCCGAAGAGCCAAACATTGTCAATGGTAGTAGTTCACCAGCCACGGAGAAAACTAATGCTGGATGTAGTAGTGCAACTGCTGATGATAGAGGGTCTTGGTTTGTTCTTGATGAACTTGATCGAATTTACAATCAGGTGGAAAAAATTGACAATCCACCATCATCATGTCAACCTGACAGTGCAGCAAGTATCGTTAAGATACTTGAAGAAAGAGTCGTGGCTGATGGCAAGATCTCTCTTTTTATCGTAATCAGAAGGGGTGTGTCTGAAAGGAGGGCTATTAGTTTGTGGCAGAGGGCTACAACAAAAGTAGATCCAATCCATGTAGTTCGTGTCAAGTTTATTGGTGAGGATGGCATTGATGATGGTGCTCTGGCAAGAGAATTTTTCTCTTCAGTCATTCCAAGTATAGGGGAAACGTTCTTCCCTGACGGTACTCCTGTTTATTCCACCAATGATCTGTATAACTACAAAGCAATTGGCCAACTAATCTCTGCGAGTTTATCTCAGGGAGGCCCGGCCCCAAATTTTGTATCTCCATGTGTATACGAGACATTAACCTCCAATGATATTGCCTTCAATAATCAAGATCTACACAAAAATCTGACAGAGAAAGAAGAAGCTTTGGTCGAGGATATCAAGAGTAATGTGTCTCTGCACCAAGACACAATCATAGAACACGGTTACACAGGCCCTATTGATGATTCTAACCTTGAAAATATTACCAAAGCTGTTATGGCCAGTATTATAAGCAGAAGAGCTGTTATGTTAAAGGAGCTGAAAAATGGAATGGGACTGTTTGGTCTTGATGAACTCATCTCGAAACACCCCGAATTGTGCAAAAGTCTATTTGTTGCAGGTGAGCAAGAAGTCGTTGATGCAGACTACTTGTTTTCATTGATGAAACGAGAGTTCTCGCCCGAGGGAAGTTCGCGTCGTCTCATTGAGGATGCTGTGATGGATCATTTCCAGGATTTCATCTTCAGCTTGGAAGACCAGGAGACCACATCTGGTTATGCAGAAGCTTTGGCATGGAAATCCCATCCTGGTATTTCTATGGATGATGATGACAACAATGAAAGTGATGATGCTATGGTTAAATTTAATGAAGCTGACTTAAGTCCAGCTGCAGTCATGGGTTGGTTGACAGGCCAACGACACAGAGATTTAACAACAAAATCTGTAATCTATGTAAGGTTTGATCATGATTGTTTGAAACGAAATCCTAAACATAGCATATGTTTTCCATGTGTTGGGGCCTGTGGGAGGGTAATAACCCTCCCAGTTACCCACATGTCCACCTCCGAGGCTTTTAAGGATAACTTTTTAATTGCATTTTGTAAGGGCCAAGCATTTTCTCTGTCATAAGATGATTTTATAGAATACTTTTGCTGTCTCGTCGATGTTCTATATATAGGGTTTTTTTCATTGCATTTTGTAAAAGGCAACCATTTTTCTTAAATGCAAGATGATTGGGGCTACTGTTCATCTTTGACTTTTGATTTTATTGTATGTATACCAAAGATAGTTTTTCCTCTTCAGATAGTACTTTTTTCTATCCTATTTTGTAGGGGACAAGTACTTTCTTGATGGCAAGTTTTGCCTACTTCAGATGGTAGTTTGTTATGGACTCATTTTTACATTTTGCATACATGTTCATGTTATATAGTTATCAGAAGTTCATATTTTTATTGAGGTATCAATAGCTTGATGATTTTACATTGTGATTTCAAAGTTGTAAATCAACCAATTTTAAAATGTTAACAAACAATGGCATTTATAAATATATATAATCATTAAACTGTAAATTTTAAACAAACGACTTATTTTGTTGAGTATTTGCACAACAAGCCCTATAAATACAAGAGACTACTGTAGCTAGAGTGATTTCACTCAATCTCTGAAATAGATCTTAGTCTACACACTATTAATATAGTTCTTTCTTTGTTTTGCTAGGACTATTTAGTATTAGATTTAATTTCACCAATTAAGTTTACTCACTATATCTGATCAGCGACACACAAAACCTATTGCAAACTATAGACTAGTTCTTGAATACTTAAAAAATAATAGTCAAACAGAAACATCAGTCTCTACTAATGTCTATTAGTTCAAGATTAGTTTGACGGTTAAGTGCACTAGTCTACTCTATGCTTAAATAGCTAGCTAGAGTGGTTTCGCTAACACTTTAGAATATACCTGCTGTATACTTGCAATTGGATCTGAGAGTGCATTTTTTTTTATAGCTGCACAATGACAATTATAGAGCACTGGTATCCCGGATGTTGCTCACATTTTTAATTTTTGGTGCTATATTCTAAACCGATTAGAAGATGGTTTTCCTGTGTACGCATAAGAAAATAATGCACTTTTTGAGGTCTAAAAAAACTGCTGAATGCAGTCGCCTCGTGCATCCACTTGCAGTTTTTATAGACCTCAGGGGTGCATTATTTTCTTAGAGAACATGGAAAACCATCTTCTAATTGGTAAATGAAATAGACCTTGTGTCTAGTGTGCATTTTGTCTATTGTTTTCAGTTGACTTTTGTTCCAGGGGGGAGGGTTATTAAGTACAATAGTATATGATTCAATAACCCTAGTACACATTAACAGTGCACAATTATAGAGTGGTTTGCAAAAACCTGTGGTATACACTTTAGTGTTACTATTACACCTTATTATGGCTTAGTAATGTGTTGTCAATACATTACTACACTGTATGATTTATCACACTTTTTGATCTCTCTTACTGCTAAACTTCCTAAAACAGAACATCCCAGACATCATTGCCGGTTTTGAAAATAAATTCTTTAAATCATTATTGAATTCGGAAAATACAAGTTTCTCAACTTTTCAAACAAAAAAAGCTGAAAATCAATCTGACTTGCATTAGAATGAGCTGTAATGACTGTAATTCAGTGCACAATCGAATTTCTAAACTGCTTTTATTCGAAAAGCTGAGGAATTTGCAGTTACTGAAACCATTAATGATGCAAAGAATCCATAAACATTCTTGAAACCAATAATTATGTCTAGCTGTAAAGGCTTCAGGTAGTTTGACTGTTTATTGCACAGGATTTTGCAAACCACTCTTCCTAGTATGCAGTACAACAACTCTAGTAACCACTTTCTGCAATACTGACAAATTTCTTGAACATTTCTAGTGCTTCCCTCCAGTTTTCAGGTTGCTCGACACCAAGAAGATTAGAAACATAAGCAAAATACTGTTGATATTCATTATCATCCTCTTGTTCCACAAGATGGTCACGGGCATAGGCAATTTCATTGCTGGGAACTTGAACAATCAGCCCATTAATACCATTGTATCTTTCTGGTAAGGTATAAATGGCATCAGGTCTACCTGCTATGGTCTCATGACATGATCTTCGGATGTAGTGTGTATTCCAGGACTCTTTTATTCTGTCTAAATCCTGCTGTAAGAGATTTGAAAAGCAGAACCAAAGACATTCATTGTGTAGTTCTTCAGCAGGATTAAGAACCCCTTTATCGACCATATCCTTAAACAAGTTGATCCACCATGATGACCAGTTCTTTCTTAGGAAACTCCACCAACATTCCATCCTCTGGTTATGGGGAGAAGGCACATAACGGTGAGAATCTGGGTTGTTCAAGAAAAATGAGTGAATTCCAGCCATTGTTCCATTTTCTGTGCCTAAGTCGGTAAGTAATAGCTGTGGACAGCCACCATGTTGCTCGACTGCATCTAAATAGTAAGTGGCCACGTTATCTGGATAGTTGTTAGAACGTGTAATATACAACCACAACACTTTTCGGCTGAAGCCATCTATGCAGCCATGCATAGGAAAACCAAATGGCTTCAGCTTATCGTAGCCGTCTGCGTGCCATGCGTGGTTTGGTCCTGGTGAAGAATACTCTCTTCTTTTTAACTTGTGCTTTCTTCTATTCTCAACACCGTCAGGGTCCAGCTCTTTTAGGAGTTCCTGGACTACTATTCTTGGAACCACAATACCTCTGAGACGTAAGTTATGCCACATTGACCGATAGCCAACCATTGAATCTGGCCCGTCCAAAAGTTCCGTTATAGCATCTCTCACAGCATCAATATCGTATTCCACATTTTTCCTCGATAAGTTCCAGTCTTTAAGGCGTCTCTTAAGAGTACTTAGGCTAAAATGTATATCGTAATTCTTAGAGAGTATGTCTAGAATTTCTTCATAGCTGTGACCTCGGTAAAATAGATACCTTACAATTTCAAATTCACGATTGGAGTCCGCCATTTTGTTAACCTTATTAGGTACACTATAATATATCATATATGAAGTACCTACCTCTGAATTTTTTTAATTTGCCGTGACACTTGTGGGCCGTGATATCGGCCCGGAAGGGTCACGACAAATTAAAACGACGGCAAAAGTGAAATAACGAAATGTCAGCACCCTTTGAATCTTGCCGTGGCTTCTTTTTATTTTGCCGTGCACTTTAATTTGCCGTGACACTTGTGGGCCACCGTAGGTTCAGCACCAAGCTGATTTTAACCAAGAATTTCCCATTGCACAGTTTCCAAACCCCGCACCAGGCAAGCTGAAACCCAGAGGTTTCTTCTCGTACCATTACATTGAAATCCGTCCAAAACTCGAAGCGCCTAACCTCAAATAATATTAAGAAATCGAGCAATCGAAGCTTGATGGAGCTGTAGCTGGACTTCCGTGTACAGGCTGTAACAGTCGCGCTGTTTGCTCCTTATCACCCTGATTGGATGAGAACAAACAATGTTCTTGCATAAATTCGTCCCGAGCGAGAGAAGTTTGTTAGGTATAGCCTTCATTTATGGAGCAATGGATACATCACAGGGCTTGCTACCTGACACTACTGCAATTAGCACTGCAGTGTAAAATACTTTTTTAAAATATACTAATATATGTTGTGTTTTGTTCAGTTATCAGCGAAACAGTGTTTCAATTCGTACACCTGAAATTCAGTATAGAGCTTAAATGGGCATTGTCACGCAGATTTTGCTGTCATTTGGTCAAAATACACTAAATAATGACTACCGGTAGCAGCAATCGGACATTATGGAGATGCATTCGAAGGAATTTCCGGCGGAAATGGGCCCCTGAAAAAAACAATAGGAGCAGCCATTTGAAGACTGCACACCAAAAAAGGTCAAATTTTTCTGCATACATGAAATTAGGATCGCATTCCGCAAACACGATAAAGCACCTTTGCTCAAAAATGAAATTGCTCTTGGAACACGAAGAAAAAATATCAAGTGATTTCTTCAAGGAAGAACGAACCATTATGAGTTTCTGTGATTTTTCTATGACACTTCGGAGGAACTTGAAAAAATTGGCTAATTTTTTAAAGATGCAATCCATTTCCATCCTGGCCATTCATAGCCAAACATAAATAGTAGTTTCTGTTCACCAGTAGAGTATTTTGTTAACAAAACTGGACCATTATTTTTAGGCTACTAACCCCTTTAATTAAATATTCTCGGGAAAAACATCGGGCTGTTTCAGGTTTCTGACAAATCAGTAGTTACACAGCTTCTTTTTCTTTTGTCATGCATAACTCGTCAAAGAAGTCAACAAAGACGTCTCAAAGAGATGGTCACTCGGGCATAAACTAACTGCACCACTGCAATACGCAGACATAGCTGCCCTTACTTTGACATAGCTGTCCTTACTTTTTAATAAGATGTAAGTTTTCACCAGAGGTCCCTCTTGAAATTTCCATTTTTTCGAAAACCTAAATCGTTAAAAAAATCCCACTTCCAAACCCCAGCATCATCCAGGGTTCACAGTCTCCTACGCAGCTGTTATCTGTACAGGATCAGGAGCGTTTCGTGATGATACAAATAGTGGCTGCATAGGAGACTATGGTTCGCTAAAAGAAAATGTTGTCACATAAGTTTTACTGGCTAATTTTGCATGGTTTCTTAAAATGTGAGGTGATGTGAATCCAGCCTGTGCCATCGGGGAGGAGGCAGATGTCAATCCCCATTTTAGAGACACCCAGAAGTAGCTGCACTTATTTAAAAGGCATAACCTCTCGCCAAAACCAAAAATGTGTCAATCAAATGCAATCCTAACCAAATTCTATCAAAACTGCTGATTGGGAAATTTTCAGCGAATCATTAACATCCAATTTCTTTATCTGCCACTCAAAACATCTCAGAACCAATCAAACTCCAAAGATATGAACCAGCACCCCAAAATCTGCTATAGAAACTTATAGGATAATCAAAGAGGCCCCAAAATGTTGCAAATTTCAACTAAGGTAAGTCAGTGAAGTGTTAACATATATACCAGTTATTACTGATTAGAAACTTTAAAATGACAGTGATTTTATCATACAAGAAAATGTACCCGCTTTTAGCACTATCATTCAAAAATTCCTTGACTTAGCTTGCCGCTCACGTGACTTAATGAAGATGTTTCGTGTTCAAACAAGAAAAATGCCGTAGTCATCTTTTATATACACATTGGAATTCCAATGAGTTTTGAATTTTCACGACTCATTTTTCATGGCTTAAACTCAAAGCAAGTCAAATGACCACTAACCTGCTAACATTAAGTAAGCATAATTCACTAGACGTCTACTGAATATTTCTTTGAATATTTTCAAAAAAATATCACTGTGTCCATCGATCGTTCAAACAACAACTTGAGAAAACTTTCAATGCAGACTGCCCCGCTAGTGGAAAATGTCAGAACCCGTCAACTGAGGTTTCTGGGCCATGTACTTAGGATGCCTGGTGATGAGCTATGCAAGGAGTATGCACTGTATATTCCATCACATGGAAAGAGGAAACCAGGAAGGCAACGAACCCTGTTTCTCAGATACATTTAACACCTTTTGGGTGACACAGACAACTTGATTGGCCCGGACAAGCTGTCTGAATTGGCACAGGTTCATTGTGGTGGAGGAAGCTTGTAGTCGCCTGCTCTGCAGCCGACAGATGATGATGTTTTCGGTTGGAAACATTGAAGAAAAAAGTGAATCAAGAACCTTCGACGGGAAAAGGTACCAGGTGGCAGTGCCTTGGAAAGAGGAACAACCTTGCCTGGTCAGCAACAGACCTCTGGCTGAAAGACGCCTAAAACAAGTGGAGTGCAAATTGGCTAAAAGACGAAAAAATAGCAACCGCATATCAACAAGTCATTGATGAGTACTTACAAAAGAACTACATCAGACGCATTTCCCGAAATGAAGAAAGGTCCAAGGTGGAATGGTTATTGCCCCATTTTCCTGTTATCAGACCAGACAGAGCAACAACAAAGGTCAGGATCGTGTTTGATGCCTCAGCTACATATCAAGGGAAAAGTCTGAACACGGAGACCTTACCAGGCCCCAAGTTACAGAGTAATATTTTCAACACCCTGGTGAGGTTTAGGAAAGAGGTGGTGGCCCTTGCTGGCAACGTCAGCCAAATGTACCATCAACTGGTACTTTGTCCCGAAGACAGACCTTTTCATCGATTCCTTTGGTAAGATCTGGATCCAAGTAAACAACCTGAGACATACGAATTACGGCGTTTTGTGTTTGGGGGATGCTACTGTCCGTTCTGTGCTCAGTACGTTTGGCAACAACATGCACATGATCACAAAGACCAGTTCCCTTTAGCAACAGACGCAGTAGAAAACAATTGTTATGAATAACCTGCTGCCATCTGTAAAGGGTGTCGAAGAAGCAAAGCTGATGAGGAAACAAATTTCCGAGCTCGGAGACAAAGCTGGATTCCATGTTAGAAAATGGATCTCACATCGACCAGAAGTAATCGCAGACATTCCAGAGCAGGACCGAGTGGCTGAAATAGACTTAAGCAAGACTGAATTCCCAGTAACCAAGATGCTAGGCCTATTGTGGATCACCCAAGAAGACATGTTCTCATTCCAGTATTCAGCCCCACCCGACGATTTACAAAGAGAAATTGTTTACAAAGAGAAATGTCCTAAAGAAAACAGCCACGATCTTTGATCCTCTGGGATTCTTGATGCCTTTCACTGTGAGAGGAAAAATTCTGACGCAACAGGCATGGACAAGGTGTAAACTGGGATGACGTTCTACCAGTTCAATTGGAGAAGAAATGGAAGATATGGTTTGGATAGTTATCAGATCTTAGGAGGATCAAGATTACGAGGTGCCTTAAAGATCCACATATCAGAGAAGAACGAATGACAGTTCACATGTTTACCGATGTTTCACAAAAAGCTTATTCAGCTGCTGCTTTTGTCCGATACGAGTTCGAGGATGGATCCATGGTACACGGTTAGTCGCAGCCAAAACAAAATTGGCGCCACTCAAGGCCCTAAGTATCCCACGTCTTGAACTTATGGGAGCAGTTATTGGTTTACGACTGACAAAATAAGTGTGTGAAGCTCTCAGAGTTCAATGGGGCGATGTTATGTATTGGATGGATAGCTCCAACGTCGGTTACTTGGATTCGAAGTCAAAGCAGAAACTTTGAGCCGTTTGTCGTTTGTTGCTAATAGAGTGGGGGAAATACATGAAGATTCAAACCCTGACCAATGGCGGTACGTTCCTGGAAATTTGAATCCAGCTGACCATGGTACGCGGGGATTGACCGTTGGAGATCTGTTTGACAGCTAATGTTGGTGGCGGGGTCCTGAGTTTTTAATGCAACCTGAGATGAAATGGCCTAAAGGAGCATTTACAAAAGTTACTAAAGAAACATGTATGGAGATGAAAGCCGAAGTCCGTGAACGAACAGACTTTACTGAGAAAGATAATCCAAACAGGTTCTTGACCAACAAACAGACCAACCAAACAGAACATGAGTGGGGATTAGATCCTTCCCGGTTTTCAAAATGGTATAAAATAAAGACGAAAAACAAGCTTCGTTCGTTGGTGTGAGTGAGAAGTTGGGTTCACAGATTTATTGCTAATAGCCGCAAACCCATTGAACAGCGCTCTACTGGAGAGTTGACTCCAGATTAATTAAAGGTTACTGAAAAACAAATCGTTCGAGATGCACAATGTGACGCATTTACTGAAGAGATCAAGGCATTAGCTGACCGAAAAGTCCTTCCCAGGAGGAGTTCCATTCTCACCTTTACACCGATGCTCGCTGATGGAATTCTGCAATCCAATACAAGACTTTGATATTCGGACATACTTCCAGATGAAACGAAGTATCCAATAATTCTACCAAAAGGACATCCTGTTACGGAACTGATTGTAAAATATCACAAAATTGAAGGACATCAGATGGGTTTGAATTATACTTTGAATCACCTTCGCGAAAAGTATGTGGTAGTACATGGAAGAGAAGCAGTAAAGTGCCAGAGACGATTTAGAGGAAAACCTGCAACACAGCAAATGGCCCCGTTACCTAGGTTAAGATCAGAGGCAACCATGAAGCCATTTACCAATTGTGCAGTGGATTTCGCCTGTCTGTATTTCACCGTACAAGGTCACGGTAAAGCTAGAACCAAGACATCCTTGTTTGTTTCTGTGTCTTCAAACACATTGCTGCCACCTAGAAATGGCATGGTCGCTAGATACAGATGGGTTCCTAAATGCGTTGACTTGTATGGTGGCACGAAGAGGATGGCCCCGTGACATGCTCTGTGACAACAATACCAACTTCATTGGGGCTTCTAAGGAATTTTGACAGTTATCGAAGCAAATCGATCGTGCCAAGGTTCATTTGATGACATCCAACGAAGGAATTAAATGGCACTGGAACCCACCCGTAGCTCCTCATTTTGGCGGAGTATTTGAACGGATGATCAGATCCGCAAAGAGAGCTGCAAACGCTATCATGTGCAATGCAGATGTCAATGACGAAGAATTGCAGACCATTTTTACTGGCGTGGAGAGCTAGATGAACTCAAGACCACTGACTCCGATAAGTGGTGATCCAAACAACGAACCCGTCTTGACGCCCAATCACTTTTTAATCGGAAGCATGGGAGGAGAACTAGCCCCAAAAAGCGTGGACAGCACAATGTTCAATCCACGGAAACGCTGGAAAAGGATACAAGAATTGATTTGTCACGTTTGGAAGAGATGGATGAAAGAATATCTTACCAGTATTGGCGCACAAAACGAAATGGCTAGAAAGGGAGAGAAACGTAAGCAAGGGAGACCTGGTGCTTGTGATCGACACAAACGCATCAAGAAGACAATGAAAGACTGGACGACTTGTGGCCACCCATCCTGGAGGTGATGGATGTGTTCGAGTGGTTGACGTGAAGACAGCAGAAGGAACTTACAATTTCGCGGATTGCCCCACTTGAATTTCAAAACTAAATATTAACAGTGCGATTTACACATTCCCATGGACAATCTGGGAGGGGGAAATGTTGATGCCTTTTCGCATCCCTTTTGGAAACTTTTATACATTTTGATTATTTTGAAGAAACAAAGTTTTTCTGCTTTTACTCGAAGCACACGCATTTTGTTTGGTGCATTTTTACAAGCGCACGCATTTTGATTTGTGCATTATCACAGGCGCGCACTCATTGGTTAATTTTACGTTTGAATTATCGTGATGAATTGTATTGCCGCGCAAGCAGAAATAAAGCGGGATCATGGCTTTTTGTTTGAAGGCGAGTTGTTAGCTTCACTTAATCTCAGCGAAAGTCAAGTTGACGTCGCTTCTTCTTGCCGGCTAGTTTCTCCAGAATGTAAGCGTTCACCATCGACAGGTTAACGAAAAACCAAAGCAAGTTACTTCCATCACTTGCGAGAAGTTGTGCCAGGAGGATAAGGTAAAGTGGCACACGAGCCACGATGGCCCACACGGCCGGAGCTTAACCCGGTTTCTGTAGCATGAAGCAACTAGGAATATTGCTACTCCCCCCTGGATGGGATGCTAGTCCATCGCAGGGTTACCCCCAGCATTTTGTCGCCGGTACCCATTTATACACCTGGGTGGAGAGAGACAGTGTGGAGTAAAGTTTCTTGTCTAAGGAAACAACACGACTGCAGAGACCAGGATAATAGCTTCTATATTGATCGTTGACAACAACTCCATTCATGCCACCATTGTAAACAGTGACAACATCGGGCTTCTACACTGCATAAGCTGGGACAACTTTTCCTTCGCCCTCGCACAACCTGCAGAACAGCATGGATTTCACACTCAGGAGGAGTGTTCGTCGATAGCAGAGAAACAACATGTTTGTCTCTCCACATTGTCGCCACCAAATTCCCACTCTGACGGGTGCTTATCTCGCCATGAACAAGATTTGTTCGCTTCAGGTCCGCAGGAAAGTCTTTCCTGTTCGTGCGCACGGTGCCACAAGCATAGGTGTTTCTTGATTCCAAACAACTCAGTCTGTGTCAATTTCCTTCACAATTCTCTAATCATCAGCAGACAAGTGACATGCAAACCATAGAAAGTGAATCATATAATCACAAACACGCATCCACACACTACACATTGCACTCTATTCACAGTTCAAGTCACCCATGAAAAGAAGTTGATTGCACCAAAATCTACTGTGATCTGCAGACATTGTTTCCTTACGGTAAAAAAAGAACACTACATAATTCCAGACCACCTGAAACTTCCCCAAGGAAAAGACCTGTGCTCTAGTCACAACTAATTGAAGTGTAACTGCTTACTAACACAATTTTTTCTATTCACAATCAAAGTTACCCATTTGAAATTTGCATCACCACAATGTCACCACACTGACATTTCATAATTTTTTCTATTTCAACAAGGCAATTTGTCAATTTCTTTCACAATTGATTGTCCATTCACCAGCAGTCACATGCAAATCATAGAAAACGAATCATATTTGACAAGCACACATCTACACATTGCAGTGCAATCAAGTGTAAAATCATGGACTTAACTTGGTCTTTATGACCATTTCATTGTAACTTTTCACTCTAAATTAATTTTGCAATACTCACTGTTTTTCCCCTAGAAAAAGAAAAGATCTTATGGAAGCAAACAAGAAAGTAAATTAAAAATAATAATGAATAATAACATTTAAAATAAAATAATTGTTACAATAGACCTTATCATAGTAAAATTATGCATTATTCCAGATAAAATCCATATCTCCTCCATGCAAGAAGTCAGTTTAAACAACCCCAACGTTCTGGAAATTCAAGTCTGGCTTCAAACTTTTCTTTAAAAAATCTCCCTTCTCAAACCCTCCTCCTGCCTCAGAATTTCCAATGACCCTCCATGGGAAGACTACGGGTCTTTACTGGAACCGCACATTAGAATAATGGTTAACTATGACACTGACAACTTTTAAAATAGCAAACAAATTACCTCTCCAAATTAGAAACATTTTACACATTTGTAAAACAACAAATTTGCGACATACCAGGTTTACCATAAATAATCAATCCACTGTCGCTGTATTTCTCCTTTCAGAGTGACATCAAAATTTCAATTTACTATGATAACATCTATTTGTTAATAGACTTAAAGTAATAATATTATTTACAAATTTTCAGGACCCCTTTTTGCACCATAAGTGGAACTAACAGCACTCTTGACTACTGAACTACCCAAAAATTAACAACTCTTTTCTGTCACCACTTAAAAATTCCAGTTATGTCCAGGATTGCAGATAATTAGATGCATGGCAAATTTAATAAGCGTCACAAAGTGTCCTCTTGCTGTTCTACTCAACTTCGACATCACTTGTTTTCAAAAATACAAACAAAAAACGTCACAAAGTGTCCCCTAAATTCTGCTCTTTAAGTAAAGATAAACACGTGCGTTTACCCTAACCTAAAAATAACACTAACACTAATGCTTACCTTATATTTCAAAAAAGATGGTAAACACTTAGACTTAACGGGACACTTCGTGTTGGATATCAAAATTTGTCATGCATCTAATTATCTGCAATCCTGGACATAAGTGAAAAATTCCGTGTGTATTGAATATATGCATCATTAATTGCTACTTGAACAATAAAAATGGATTTAGTTGTGTCGTCTGTTTTTTTTCTTTCCTCCCACTTCTGATCTCCGTTCTACTTTCCCCAGTCTTTTCTCTCCTCAGTTTCTCGGTTTCCTTTTTACCTTTTTATTTCGGCGGCAGCGTATCTCCAACCGTAACCCCTTGATCACATCTGGATTATAAGTCTATGTGCTATACCACAACACTACAAGAGACCGTTGAAAGTTACTGGCCAATAGTTACATTTTATTCATTTGTTCTATGGTAATTACTAAAAACCTACATAACAATGTAACCCCAACTCTCATGGCAGTTTACACATAGGAATGTTTGTTATGCCTTCGCTATTGGTTAACTGTTAGAATAAAAAGCAACGTATTTCCATGCAAATTTCTCTCACTGATGAGGCCTTCGGCACCGCATTTAATTATTGTTTCTCGAGCTCTTTGCTGTTTACTTTTATCATTATGTTATGTTATCTGTACCGCCATCTTCGTCTCTGTCTGCGTCCTCTCATCCTCTTGTGAAGTTGAATTGGTTTACGCTGTGTTCTCTGTTACAAGATCACGAATGGTGCAGATTGGTGCATGCAAGTAACATAACCTACTCGCGTTGGCTGTGAAATGTCCCAGGCCTGAGTGCTACAAAGCACTCAAATGGACGAAACGCGTGAAATCGCAAAACAGATTTGCCTACAGAATCATGCAACATCATGCGGGGCAAATAGGCGGACCAGTACAACTGTTGAGATTGATGAGTCCAAGTTTGGCAAGATGAAGTACCACAGAGGTCGTTACATCGAAGGAAACTGGGTCTTTGGCGGCATTACGAAGGCCTGCTTCTTTGTTCCGGTTGAATGCAGGGATAAAGATACTTTTTAGCAATTTTACGGACTCATATATTGCCATGAACTCGTATGATGAATGACAAGTGGAGAGCTTAAAATTTCCTACAAGACGAGGGCTATCAACATCCCACAGTTAACCACAGCCTAAACTTTGTAGACCTAGACAACGATGTTCACATGCAAAGCATCAAGAATACATGGTGGGCAGTAAACCGAGGTCTGCCCCGTACAGAAACATCCAAAGATCTCTTCAAAGGCCACCTACATGAGTTTTTGTGGCGTAAGCATTATGGAGAGGATCCCTTTGGAAACATCAAGCATATCACTTAACTTTACGAGGTGCACAAGAGTTCCGCGCAGCAATCTATGCATCATTGGTGATCTTATTTCGCGAAATCAAGAATACATAAAGTAAAGAGTCAACGAATCGCATCACAAGGAGGAAAGCGGAGAAAAAACACCAAAACAACATGAACAGTGAGTTTCAATTTCTTTCTGTCGGGTCTATTAATGCACACAGTTTCCCTAACCCCCATTTAAAGGCTAACCTTCCGTGCAAAACGCTAGGTTTTTAACATTTTTATTCACATTATCAATCGAAAAACACGGAAAACGGCTCATTTTTGAAACATTTTGGTGAAATTGCTCATTTTAGACCTAATTTTAAAAAGACTTCAAAAAAAAATTGAAATAAAACCTACATAACGTATGCTATTCTCAAAGGCAATCTATTGTCTTGGCTATTCTCTTTTATAATGGCGCGTATGCATATTTAATGTATGGAGTTTTACAGAAATCTTGCCCTTATCTTGCTTAAAAATCTGTGTTTTTCGTTGCAATGATGCTTACTATTATCCTTGTAGATCATACCAAAATAAATGATGATGGACCAAGTGTTTTCACAAGATGGCTCCAAGAAAAGGACAGGAAAATCGCTTTCCTTTGAATGCTTTTTTGACCATAAAACGGAACCAGAATGTTCAGCTTGTCCGAGCCCTAGAAGAGGACAAAACCTATGTAGACAAGGCAAAGAAATTAAAGTGCCTCGAGGCAAAGGTACAAAAGCCTATATTATCAACTATCAAATTCTCTCAACATTGTCATATTATCCTGCGTTCACAAAAGAGAAACCAAATTTCAATCAGAAATTGTTTAAAATGCATTTTACGTCGAATTATGCCCATTCCAAGTGAAATTTCTGCTGAAGCAATTCTCTTTTCAGTAAGTGTTTTGGAAATTGCAAGACTAGAACTCAATGGAAGGCCAATCATTGCGCGCTTCTTAAGATACTCCGACAGGGAAAGCGTTTTAAATGTGGACATAAATTGAATTCATCTTTTACAATGTATGAAGATATTCCCAAAGCATTACACGATTTGAGGAAACCTCAGATCAAGCTTTTGAAAAAAGCTAGAAGTGAAGGAACAAGGAGCCCATTGGGCTTCGAAACTGGCTCGTTTGGTGTCATTTTCCACCTGGTTTTCATTCTAAAGTTTTATATTAGCAATCCACAATATACAATCTAGAGTGTATTAAGGTGGCTCGACTGGGTTTTTTGAGCGACGATACCGTTTAGCTTTGAGAAACTTGTGTACCACCACAAACGAGCCAACGGAAAATCGATTGCCACAGCTGTTCTAGAGAAAGATTAAAGTTTCAGATGAGGTTAGTTTTATGGAAATCGGAGTTGCCAAAGCAACGTTGTGACGTCACTTCCTGTTTTACATAATACCGAATTACTTGTCATCAAGAGATAATTTTGGAAAATGCTCTCTGGATCTTCGATCTGACGTGCTTGTCCTTAGGTCTACAAAATTTTACAAATTTCTATGGAAGCGTTTTCGAGAAAATTTCGAGTGAAGTTTTAAGGTGTTAAAATACAACAAAAACAAAGCAATTTTGAAATGTTATTAAAACTTATGTCTACAAGGCTTGATGAAATGTTTTGGTCTGACATGATTTTTATACCATCCAAATATCTTAGGTGAAAATCTCAAGGAAATCGCTGCATTTGGATTTCAGAAATATTACCTTGAATATGAACTGGCCTGGAGTGTTATTTCGCTTTTACATCAAAAATTGACCCTACACTTATTAAAATTGTCATGAATTAAAAAGCGAATGATGATTTTTTTTTAAACTTAGTCCTCATGAAGATTAATTAATGTTTGATACAATCTCCAAGTTTCAAATTCATTGAAACATTCTAAGGCTGTCAATTTTTAGCGTCAACTCAGGAAAATATTGAGCTGATTTTTGCGCTTGTGGCTTGTTTCATTATGCATCTCCATTGTATCACATCGCCGTGGAATTGTAGCTTTCAGTACATCATGAATTCATGTAACACTTAAAACAAAGCAATGAAGTGTTTATGAATTCATTATGTACTGAAATTTACAATTGCATGGCGATTCGAGACAATGGAGACGCATAATGAGATCAACAAATCACCTCAATATTTTCCTACGTTGAGGCTGTAAATTGACAGCCTTAGAACGTTTCAATGAATTTGAAACTTGGCACTTGGCAATAATTGCACCTCGTATTTGTACTTTCTTTCCTGTATAATTAGAGCTAATTAGATTGCGATTTGGTCGACAAGAAATATTCTACGAAATTATTGAAGTTGTGGACTCGACACTGCTAAACAAAAGGCCAAAATTTAGCACATTTTTAAGTGCTTAAAAGTCGGTCTAGTACATGGCTTTCACCAACAAAGCTTATTTAGTCTGAAAGAGCATTCTTTTTTCTTCAAATTAGCGAAATAAAAGTTTTGGGTAAATGAAATCAAGAGCGCTGAGGCTGCAGAGTAAATACGGATCTACTTCTGAAAACATGACCTCTGACCCTAGCGTGACCAGACCAAGAATTACAAGAGAGGGCGAACGTCTCGTTATTTTCAAACGTTTTGTAACGATATCAATCCAAAATGTCTATGTATGAGAACTGTATTAAAGTATTAAATTAATGTTTAAAAAGTCTACGAAGTGGGAAAAATTATAATCAAGATCCAGCAAGAAATTTGTCCGTTTGCTAAGGTTGACTGTTATGAACGCGTTTACATTTCCACATGCCGCCATTGCGCTGGTAAAATGCCATGGGAAACCCCGAAATGAACATCGTCCATCGATGCTATTATAATTGATTTTTATAATAAATAATTAGAAACCAGGATAAAGTTTGTTTCTTTTGAAAACCTTTTGACTTGCCCTTATTCAAGTATTAAATTAATGTTAAAAGGTCTATGAAGTGGGAAAAATTATAATCAAGATTCGGCGAGAAATATGTCCGTTTCCCGAGGTTGACTGTCATTGAATTTAAGTGAAATATGTCAATTAATAAAATAGTGTTTGTCCGACGATACTCACCTACTATATCGCAACTTACTATTGCCCATATTGTGGTCAGCGCCTTTACCTTTGGCTAATGCGCGAATGTTCGCGTTCACACATTCTCGTCCCCAGGAGCTTCACGTTTTTCTTTAAATTGCATCTCGTGTAGCTCTGGTAACGGACAAAAATTTGAATTTTTTGATTGGCCGTTTAAAAATGAATGCGCAACAAGGTAAAAAATTTTACGCTTCTATGCATAAGGTTTTACTTCCAGTTGAATTTCAAATGTTTAAGTCCTATGATGACCAGATCAACAAAACCAACATTTTACATGTAATTTCAACGCATTCAACGACCAATGCCACCCAGTTTTGTTTGGTTTAGCAGGTAAAGATACGGCTGCTAAATTTCAAAGTGTAACGGGATCTGATTGTTGCTAAATATGAGCGATTCGTTTCCGAAAATAATCGTGTCTTGGAAGACGAAGCTATAAGTGGCCACGAATATTAAAGAAGTATGTTGCTTGCAACAGGGACGAGTATTAAAAGAGAGGCAGAAATCCTGAAGAAAGCCACGGGTGAAAAGAAATATTACCACTAGGTAACCCATTTTAATAACAACAACACAACAATGCTATCAGCACTCTCATAAGCAAGGTATATTTTCTTTATTAGGTAGTACTCTTTGCTACAACTTGAAATACAAATCTAGGGAAACGATGGTCACTCGAAGCCCAATCAGTAAAATACCATTAATGAAACGAATGCAAAACAAAAATTCCTCGATATTTCTTACCACTGTTCGATGAAATAAGCCTACTCAATGACCACAGCGTGTCCATCAACAAACTTAGCTGTCCCATCAACTGATTTGGTCAGATAGATAGCGTTCAGTGGCGAAACGATAAATACATTAATTTGAACCAAGGCTAAAATATTTGAACCACAACATATATATAGTCTCATCACCCTATAGTGTGCAGTTACGTTCTTTCCTAAGAATCCTTTTTGTTAAAATGAAATGTAATAAAAAGTGTGTCCTGTTCATGTGATAATTTCGATCATAATGGGGTTCATACAATCCAGGGTGTGTGCATGCGTGCGTGCGTGCGTGTATGTGGGGGGTACTCCTGATTAAAAGTGATGAGTTAATTTATAGTTATCTGATATAGAAATGAATGTGTTTTTTTTACAATTTTAAGCTCTTAGTTGGATAAATCCTCTTGTTAAAGTATCAGTGAAAGATAAATTTGTGACGTCTATCGGCATCAAAGCTTCCGTATTGGAAGGCTTTGCACAGGTGTCTGAAGGTAAAATTTGCATTAATTTAAGCAACATTAATGCGTGTATAGATACTTACAGCTTTAGTCCTTTAAATTAGTGTCCAGAAAGGGCAAATGGAAAGTTTACAATTACAATAATTTCATTATTGTTCTATTATTTAATAGAATATATTAGTATATATTGAAACAGTGGATAAGCATTGATTGGCTACTGATTGGCTACTGAAACTCGGAATAGCAAGTGCTGTTCACCTCCCAGCAATTTGTGCGTGAAAATTGTAATTGTAGTCGTAGTTAAACAGCATCATTTTCGTTATATTATCCCACTGTTTCAGTATATACTAAAACAACTATTCACCTCAGTGTAGGTGGGTAGTGGTGAACATTTACCTCGCAGCTTCACGGCTTGGTAAATATCCACTACTACCCACCTCCACTTAATTATTCTTCATGAAAACTCTTATTCTTCATCCATTTTATTATATTCTTCATTTCATTCTTTATTATTGACTGAGTGGGAGAGCTGGATGGGACAGTCATGTTATAAAACAACTTATTTTAAATTAAATGTCTGTTGGTCATTTTGCAACGTTGATTTTGAATACATTAATGGTATATTATTAGATGCAATATCTGGCTTTAAGATTAAATTATAAAATCAACAAAATTCAGCATCTTTTTATTAAAAGCATGAACCAGTCTCATTTTCAGCTTAATGTGAGGTATCTATTTTTCAAATTTATAAATGAGATGCATTTTCAACATTTTGCACCATTTCTATGATATGATTATAAGATCATAATGGAATATTGGAATAATAACAATGGAATATTGTGGTTGTTTTGTTAAATAATCAATTATTGATAAGAAAAAATCATTTCATTTTAGGAGGTCAGCAACGGGCTAAAGGAAACCACTGACTGCAAGAAAAGCTTGTCAATTTCCTTTGCCAACAGTGAGTCCTGCACTCTTGAGGATCTAAAAAAGAGAAACGAGAAATGCAAATCGTACAGAGGATGGAAGGTTCCCACTTCCCTTTTGAATACAGATGTTCTTGGAAAAATAGAAGGTCAGGAACTTACTGACAAAGGCTTATATTACTAAATTAATTTTTATTACTAAGTTCAATCGACATATGATGATAAGATTCTATATTTTTAAGTAGTATTTCTTGATTCTCTTTTAAGGTTTAGAGATAGATAACATTGTCATTAATTTAACAGAGCGTTGCGGATCTAGCCAAGCCCTGACAGATCAGGAAGCTGCTCAGTGCGACGATGAGAACCCTAGGCCTGAAGATGATGGGGATCAGGGTACTACCTCCACTGCAAGCAAATTGGAAGATTTTCTGGGGCAGCTTGACAGTCTCGACCTGTATGTATTGAAATTTTTTGAAGGTATGTATTTACAATAAATTTATTAATGAAACCTGTCTAAAACAGGCCCAAATTAACTTTTCTTTTTTTGTGACTAATGTGCCATGTAAATTTAAATTTATTTAATAGCTGGAGAGAAATAATTAAAAGGAAATTAATGTAAATTTTCTCTTTGGGATAGACTATAAAGAACAGCCCCAACCAGAACCGGAGGAGGAAGATAATATTGCACAGGAACATTTTACCACCGTAAGTAATGCTTTTTTAGTGTAAAAGCCCCAACAGATACCTTGATTTTATTTCTTTTTCCATGATCAGATCAAACAATCATGAAACAGAATCAGTAGATCAGCTTGCCTGGAGGGGGACTCTCAGGAGCAGGGATGCACTTCATGCTCCAAGGTGTAGGATTGCAGAAAATTGGAAGATATATTAAGTTAAGTTTCAAAAACATTCAACTTGAATTACAGACAGAAATGGTTAATGCCCAAGAGGAATCTGAAGATTGGAGATGTTGTCATGCTTCAAGATGAAGCTCCACGAAATGAGTGGCCCCTTGGCAAAATCAGACGTATCATCAGACAAACAAGGTCTCGTTCACTCAGTCAAGATCAAGCTAGGAGATAGAAACCTCCAGAAAGAAAAAAGCGGTTCCAGATGGTTCCAGATGCACCATCATCGAAAGACCAGTACAGAAGATGGTTCTCCTCCTGGAAGTCGTTGACTAAAGCAGTCTTACCTATCTGTTATCGTGAAAATTATTTATGATTCTCCCAAAGAAAACCATTAATAATTTGGTGGGAGTGTAGCTACGGCAGAAACATAATAACTAAATTAATTATCTTTAGTTTATTTTGCGTTCTATTTATCAAAGGAACGCTACCGTTTTCAGTTATGATTTGTTATTTAAGATAAAGTTTTATATTACGTTTCTAGATCTTTCTGGATCTTTCCATTGTCGCAATTTATCGCACGTACATTTTAAGCACATGATAGTGTACACGACAGTACTTAAAAATACAAAATTTTGCGTTGTCGCAACCAAATCGCAAGCAACGTTACAAAGAAACGTTACAAGCAAGTTACAAGAAAAAGTTGCAAGTGAAAAGTTGCAAGCAAAGATTACAAGTTCAGTTGCTAATATAACAAGTTTCTAGTTACTAGGTTCAGTGATTGCTCAAGGCAGAACCAAGGTATTTATTTATTTAATTAACTACGATTAGTTAAGCGCCTTTTATTCGTATTAATATAACAGTCACAACATTCTCGTTTTTTACATGATTGCTTTATTTATTGTAATTTTCGTTCAAATAACTCAGGTCAATGTTACTGTACATTTTGTTTTCAAACCATCAGTCACCAAGCGTAAAAATTTACCCGTAGAGTTTCTTATGGCGTATTTGTGTATATTTTTTCAGTTCTTACGGTGTTTACGGTGTTTGCATAACAAGTATTAAAGATCTTCAAAGTAAACAGCAGTAAAAGAACTCGTTTTGAATTCACTGGAGCTATACTGTCCACAAACTTTGCTTGATTGCGACAAACCAGGAACTCAAGAACAATGAACTTTTTGCATGCAGCAAAACGTAAAGTAATTAGCCGTTGCTCAATTAGATCTGAGCCCTAATTTCCGCACTGGGGCCGAGTGTTGTGAATTTCCATCGTAATTCTCACGAAAATATTTTTTTATTTTTTTTTGTTATTGTTTTAGGAGCGGTAAATGTGGCCAGGACTAGGCACAAAATCGCAGAAGAGCTGGGCTGAAAATCTAACCAATTAAGAGGTGATAGAATTTTTCGAATCTGACTTAAAATCGAAATATATTTTAAATCGAATCAGTTACAATGATTCACAAAGTTAATAGTAACAAAGTAGAAGATCAACTGAATGTGGATAAGAATGACAGAATTGTAAGTAGAAGAATTGTTTAGTACGTCTTAGTGCGTCTTAGGATTTGTAGATTTAAACTTGAGGGTCTAGATTCAAATCTGTGCAAGAATGTAACTTGTCATTTATTTTTCCTTTTCACAGTTGACTAGCTTCAGTTGTCCAGCAATCTAGCTACATTTTTTTAGCAATCCACCTACGTACAGTTGAGCGACGATCTGGAAAAATCTAATGCAAAATAAAAATTCGTCTGGCATACATCAGTTCATGTATCCTTCAATTTAAGGTAGCGACTCATCCCGAAGCCGTGAAACACCATTGGAAACACTTTGGAAACCTGTTTCAAACCCTTTGGAAACCCTTTTGAAACCCGGTTTCACTAAATTAAAACGTTTGATAAGACGTGTTTTTGTATGGAGGGTCACAAATGTTTCCCAGCATCACAATGTATACAATTAGCCGCGAAAGAAACATTGTTTTGAAAGCAAATTTTGCGTTGGTGAAACGAGAAAAACTTTGCTTCACGGACGCAAATTCTGCTTCCAAAACATGTTTTCCAGTTAAGCCACGGAGGAAAGGTAGAGGAATTAAGGTTTCATAGTTTGGCCGGCATGGCAGGCCCTGTAAACTTAGAAATGATGGCTTGTTTACCTGATTCGACGCCGCCAGCAATCCTGGAAAATGCAGGGTCATCTCCAAACAAATCAATGATTTTTTTAGTGGCACTCTGGGGACTGGAGCTTCTCTCCTCCACCAGTCTGTCTCTGGGCTGTGGCATACTTCGTGTCTTCTCTTTTGGCCCCACTGGCCATCCCACGCCACTTGTCTTTAACTTCTGCAACACTTCGCAAGCATACACCCAGCAAATTCACTCTGGCGCTTATGTCTTCCCACACTTTTGTTTTGTTCTTGTTAGTTAGCGTAGAAGAAAATTTGCTTTTGATGACAGCAAGAGTTTACCATGGCAACTTGTTGGATGGCGATTTATCCACTGGACAGTTATTCGCGAGGCTGTTCGGGATTTGTGCAACCACTTTTTAGCCCGCAGATAACTATCCAGCAAATAGATTTATACACTGGATTGGCTTATCTGGTGGATAAAGTTATCCACTCTTTGAACAACTGGGGTCTGGTGGGGCATTAAACAAGGGCTGCCCTCTAAATGAAGCAAATTCCACACTATGCGGGACAATTTCTTTTGCTCAAATACCCTAATATTGCCCTACATCCTCAGGTACGGGGGTGCGGGGGGTTCCACTGACTGTTAAATAAGATCATTAAATATTAGAATACATTTATACTCTACATGTTTATTGCTCAAAGTATTCAACTACTATTATAAAATTTGGCAACTAGAAATTATGAGATTATTGAAAATAAATTTAACATTGATTATGTATTAAATTTAAAAAATATATTAAGATTACTCCATTATAACTAGACCGATTCCGATATAAAAATTCATACTTGGCTCCGAGGCTTGGGGGAATAAAACAAAACTTTCCGATGCAGGTTCTGATCAGTTAAGGCACAAAATACCCTCGATGTCTGAATGGGCGATATAAATGCATATACACAGTTTTTTATGAAGTCTCGTTTTGTGATGAAGTTTCTTTTGCAGTGATAAGACTGTAGTTAGTTTTGGAAATAATTGACTCCAAAACAACGAACAGTTCTCTGGGAAGCCTATTCTCCAAAACTATGTGCCATGGATGTTTGACAAAGCACCTGTCAGACATCGCCACAACATCGCCTGTGTCTGAAGCATTGCACAAAAAGATATTCTAAAATATTCTAACGGCTCTGGAAAACGTAAATCCTCCTGTCAGTATCACAGCGAGAGCTTTTTTCCTAAGATTAAAAAAAGGACAACATTTAGAACAGGCCTGTTATATCTTTATTTTGATCTGAATGGAAAAATCTCTCAGACACATACTTGGGGTAGACTTCTTCTAAAGCTGGGCTAAAATGCTTTTAGCAACGAGCAGGATTTGTGCTAGGCCTGTCACCTTTTATAACAAGTCAAATCTCACAAGTAACACTTAGGTTAACAAAAGGTTAGCTTTTACATAATGTCATTAATTTTCTTGGTGCTTTATAGACAGTAATCATGCTTCAGCAGACGATATAAAGCTACTTTTTTCCTATGATCCTCAGATGACTTAGTGATTATTTCTTCATATCACCCATGATAAAGTCAGGCAGTGGGACTGTAAAAATCCATTTAATCCAAACCTTTACAAGAAGAATATCTCTTCAATTTACCCTTGGACTTGTTTAAGTAATTTCTAGTTCCTATTTTTAACAGAATGTGAAAGATTTAAAAGAGGATGGCTTCAACATCTGCCATTCTCTACCATATTGCTTTTGAATCGTGAGTTGGCCGAGTGAACCTAGGGAGAGTGAGCCAGCACATGAGCACTTTGTGAGTTCGTTTTTTGGTGGAAATTCCAATGTTGGAAGCAAAGTAATGCCTACAACTCTTTTCTCTAAAGCTAGGTAAGTGAACGAACGAATCCTTTTCTGAAGTTCTATTGCTTCAAACAACTCAATCAGCTTACATACTGTATTGTGAAAAAGTCTTGCAAACATATTTCCGCGAATTTCCTGGCTTTTCGGGCTTTTCAACGAAATTTCTCTTGAAATGAAACAAATTTTCGGAACGCCTATTGTCTAAATCTGCGCGCACTTTCGATCGAAAGTTCGCGGCGATAATTCGCTGCAAAATTTCGAGCGAACTTTCGTTCTGTTCTCCAAGCGTTTTTGAGGAAAGTTCAAACGCCATGTACTGTGTATACAAACACAGGATGTTTCCTGTGTTGTTGTGCCGGTGTGAAACACAGCTGAAAATAAAGTAACCCTCCATAGGAAAACACGCCTCATCGACAAATGCGGGTTTTTTTTTTTTTTTGGGGGGGGGGGGGGATTGAGGTGCCTTCCAAACCAGGTTTGAGAGGGTTTCAAACCCTTTTCAAAGCCTTTTCAAATCCCTTTCAAACCGGGTTTGAGGGGGTTGTCATTGAAGATGGAAACCTTTATGTCCATAGGAAACCATTCAAAGGGAAGAGGGTTTGGTTATTTTTTTGTAGAATGAACTGAGTTCGTAGTCATCAGGCAAGTTTGTAAAATGGTAAGTTCTTAAATGTCCCTACCTCGGTAACTGAACTCGAGTTTTATTTATATATATGCTCGGTAATTTTCGTGTAAGTTACACGACCGGTAGATCGTCTCAGTCGCTTGGAGAATTTTGCGCAAACGCTGATGAACTGCCATTATATTGCCTAGTGAGATTTCATTTCCTGCTGCTGACATTTCGCTGATGACCGCGAATTTTTGACGAGGTCCCGAAAATGAGACGAAATATCGCTCTTTGTTTCAGCGAAATATCGCTCGAACTTTCGACAAAAATTCGCGGGAACAAAGAACGAAATTCGCGCATTTCGTTTGCAAGACATTTTCACAATACTGTAACTCTAAAAAGATGGTAATGGCCAAAGATCCTAAATTCAAGTACAATCGTGACGATCTCACTCGTCTTGGCTCTCCGCAAGGGGCACGGCCCAAGAAAAAATCCAAAAAATCAGCCAGCACTAAAGCCAGTGAAGGTATCACGCAGTCAGCTATATGTATCTCCAATTTAGAACTCAAGCATACTAGGCAGGAAAATCTCAAGCTACAACTCGAGGTCACCAAGACACATTTGGAATTGGCCAAACTGACTGCCATGAATGCATCAACTGGCGGCGCCCAACAACAAATCATGCCAGATAACCTGCACATGAGCCCTGACCTTCCACTTACGAACCTTCTTGCTGCCTCTACTACTCTGAATCCTGCTGACGCCAGTTTTCCAACTTTGGATACCCTTCTCACATGCCAGAAGGTATCGTGATCAACCTTACCAAACCAGTATGTTTTCTCCAGTAAAGGTACATTGGTATACGATTAATTCTCTAGGAGTGAGTTCATTAGTGGCCATTAAGAGTTCCTAAATGTTTCATGATCCGTTCGTTTAATCTACAATTGATTACCATACAGCGTAGTAAGACATGAGAGTTAACTCAATCCCAGTCTAGTTGATGATAGATGGTGATCACGTGCATATTGTAACATCTTCCCTTTTGAAAAGTTGAAAAAATGAAAGTGTCAATGTCATTTCAGTTCAGAATCAATGGGTCCATAAGACAAATCTATCAGTTGGTGAGTTCGACATAAGACGATCAATAAATGATAAACACTTATCACTATGATAACAGCATCAAAAAATTTTAAGTCATGAGTCCAGTCAAAGACAGTCCTTGAGGTATGCTGGGCTCTTCCTGACTGGCGCTGACCTCCGACACTGTTCCAGGACGGTCACCACTTCAGGGTGACTCATGAGGGGCACTAAGAAAGAAGAAGCCGTCTTAGTGAAATTGGGAAGAAACTAAGGGAATGTCAGGACAAATGTGACGTTGATCCGACAGAGAGCAATCTTACTGAACTGGAAATTATAAAATCTAAATATAACTCATTGTTTGATTATATCATTGAAGGGAATATCATACGATCAAAAAGCCAATTGGTATAAATATGGGGAGAAAATAACAAACATTTCTTAAACTTGGAGAAGAAGAAGATAAATAACTCTCAGAAACGGGATAATTAAACTTATTGAAAAGGAAAACAAAGATAAAAGATTTGTGGCTAACTGGAGACCTATTTCTTTGTTGAACGTCGATGTCAAAATCGCATCTAAAGCTATAGCTTTGAGGCTTGAAAAAGTTCTCCCAGATATAATTAGTTCTCACCAGTGTGCATACGTCAACGGACTGAATACTTTCAATGCGGTTTGTACTGTAGGTGATATTTTGGACTATACAAAAAATTAATAAACAGCCTTCCAGGTCTCTTGGTGACCATCGATTTTGAGAAAGCCTTCGACTCACTGAATCAGAAATTTCTTAGTAAGACTAGAAAAATTTAATTTTGGAGATTCCTTTATTCAGTGGGTGCGCATCTTTTACAAAAATATATGAAGTTGTAATATGAATAACGGAGTAGCGACAGCTCTCTTTCCAGTCGAGAGAGGGGTAAGACAGGGAGACCCTCTATCACCATATCTGTTCATACTTGTTTTAGAAACCCTTCTCACAGTGATCAAACAAAACGAAAATATAAGGGGTATAATGGTAGAGGATCAAGAGTTTAAATGCATAGCTTTCGCAGATGACTTAACTAATTTTCTACGTGATAAAAGATCCTATGAATCACTTATCATTTTATTAGATACATACGGTAAATTTTCTGGACTTAAACTCAATAAGGAAAAATAGAAGCCTACTAGTTAGGCAGCTCTCATTATCGACATGAAACATTGGATATTATGAAAAATAATGAGCCAATTAAAATTTTAGGAGTCTATTTCACGTATGATCGGCGCAAAAGTGAGGAATTGAACTTTGATCTAATTTTAAAATCGATTAAAAAAACTTTAAATGGTTGGCGGTGGAGAAACCTGACAATTATAGGCAAAATTCAAATTGTGAAAACCTTTGTTATGCCTAAATTTATGTATCGAGCTTCTCTAATCTGTGTTAATAAGGACATAGCAAAGCAAATCATTTCATTCATTTTTAATTTTGTGTGGAAAGGGAAAGACAAGGTGAAAAGATTATCTTTTATCAGCGATTATGAAAAGGGTGGACTAAAAATGTCACACACTGAAACATTAATTACAGCACAAAGAATTACATGCCTGAACAAGTATTTAGATGACTATACTAGTCCTTGGAAAGTCTTTCTATCACATTATCCAAAGAACTTTGGGTCTTCTTTCTTATCACAATGCAATTTTAGGGTCGTTTAAGGTCGCATTGTTTCTCCACTGTACCGGTGTCGATGCATTAAGGACTTTTAATGGCCTTCAATTTGACAGTCCAGAAGATAGAAATGACCTGGTGAAGGTAATACAAACGTTTGACAAATTCACCATTGGAGAACTGAACGAACTCAAGAAAACAACAGGAAAACGAAAGCATTGATGCTGACGTCACCACCCTTTGGACATTCGCAAAAACATGTAATTTTTGCGACTGCATGCATGATTCGATTATTCATGCGGGATCGACCTGGGCATTAAAGATCATCGCACTCGCAAACGGCTTCTACAAGAACGGAATCTCACTCTGTCAAAGTGTATCGATTTTGCAAGACTTCTGAAACAACGAATTTGCAATTGAAAACGATCTCTGGTGCCCAGAATGAAGATGTACACACTGTGACAGATAAACACCTGCCATCAAATAGCTGCGATGACAAGTCCAAGAAAAGCTGTACGGGGAAACCGAAGTCATGTTAATTCTGTGGCAAAGTACATCCTTTTGAAAAAGCCAAGTGTCCAGTGTGGGGAGCGAAATGTACAAAGTGTGGTGGCAGAAATCATTTTGAAACAACCTGCACAACTTCGCCCAGAAAAGTGTACATGCATGCCATCACGCAATTACATTACTCAAAAGTGATCTACACTGAAATGTTTGTTGACAAGAAAGAAGTGAAATTTCAAGTAGACAACAGGTCTCAGTGAATGTCATTGCCATCAAGTTTGTGGCTGACAAGAAGCTCAAGCCCACCAGAAAGACGCTACAAATGTGGCACAACACAACACAAAAGCCACTGGGTTCCTGCCGATTAACTCTCCACAATCCAAAGAACAGGAAGAAGTTCTCTGTGGAATTCCTTGTTGTTGACAGACAACTGACCCCACTCATTGGAGCAAAGGCAGCTCAACAGATGGCCTTAATTACTGTCAACAGTGCTTCTCTGAGATACCTTGTGATAGCAAATCTGTTCCCACATATGCTGCCTGTTTTAGGACGCCACTTTCCTTAATTTTTCTTAGTACGCGTACTAACCTGTACTTAGAATATACGTAACGTACTAACCGTATTAACTTACTAACGTAAATATAAGAGCAAACAGGGGCCGTACTCAGAATCTTGAGGCTAAGAAGATACGTGAAGGCAGAATCTGGAGACTAAGGAGATATGTGAAGGCAAATAGGGTGGCATACTAACGTCCTAACATACTAAGAATATAAGTGAGGGCAAACAAGGGCAGTACTAACGTCCTAACAATATAAGTGAGGGCAAACAAGGGGCCGTACTAACATACTAAGAATATAAGTGAGGGTAAACGGGGGCCGTACTAACGTACTAACAATATCCGAAATGTCCAAAGTAAGACGAGCCGGACAACAAATGCAAAAAGCGACCAGTGGGTCAAACTATTTGGCTAAAGCCTCGTCTTTCAAGGCTCCACGGTCTAAACCCTATGACCGACCACAAAATGCTTGTTTCAGTGCCTTCAAACACCGTCCTTTTTTTAGGACATAGCCGAGCCTCCACTCAGACAAAGTCGAACAATCACAAAAACTCACCCAAGACACACTAGAACAGGTAAGGGAAACAGTTCCCACCAGACTGGTGACCAGTAGCATTAATTTAGAGGACCTGCACCGAAGGGTTGAACTTTTTAGAGCAGGTCAGGTGAAATACCATTTAACATCTTGGGAATCATTGACTAATGACCCAGTTATTTTGGATGCCATAAAGCATCATCATATAGGGTTCGAGTGTGACTACCTGACACAGAAGGTCAGGCCTAACAAAATTCATTGCTCACAAGCTGAAATCACTATTATTGATGCAGAAATTGCTAAGTATGTGAGTAAAAAAATTCTTACACTGGCCGACTATACACCTGATGGGTTTATTTCAAATATTTTCATTCGCCCCAAAAAGGATGGTACTTACAGGATGATCCTTAATTTGAAACCACTTAATGAATTTGTCGATTACCACCATTTTAAAATGGACACATTCCATACCATCCTCAAACTTATCCGACCTGGATGCTTTATGGCATCTGTAGATCTCAAAGATGCCTACTACTCCATTTCCATGAAGTTTACTTGTGATTTCTTAGGGGGGCTGTAGGTGCATAAAATATATAAAGGAAGGGAGGGAGAGCAAGAATCCAATATTCAATTTAAAGGATGTTGAAGTTTTGAAATAAGAATTGAGTGGACTTGCCATAACTGCAGAAAACACTTTGCCTGTTTTATCAATTTTGGCGTGTTTAGGTGCACAAATAGATCAATTGATCAATACACAGAGATTAAAGTTATGGATTTACATACAAGGGATACATTTAAATTTACTAGCCCAGTCCCCAAACAACCACACGTTCCCGCGAGAAATGAAAATTGGCGGGAAATACAATTGACAAGAAGTGCCACGTGAAGCTGCCTTCACATGCATGTAAAAATCCTGCCATGGAATTGTCTGACATGTGTGGTCCTCTGGTGGAGAAATAGTAGTACCCACACTAGAACAAGTAATCAGGTGATCTGTGAATACGAAAAGGACACAATCAGCAAATTTGTTGTGCGGCAAGTGGACAAACAGTTCGGTGCGAAAGGTCAGTGACATTGTTTATGTACATTGTGTATTCATTTTATTTCTGTCATTGATCCCAGTGCAGAGAACGTAAATATAGTCGTATTTCATCACGTTCCATGTTCCCTCGATTGATCTGATGCGAAATAACCGATTGCTTCATACATACAGATACATCCAGAAATTTTACTGGATCAGATTTTATATCGTCAAGTAGTGACAGTAATGCCTCGTGTGCAGCTTAACTTTAATGTTAAAACGCATGGAAATGTTATGTGGAATTGTTATTCTGTAGTTCGTATATTAAGTGATTTCATTCTCTTTGCAGTCTGTCATTTTGCTCTCTGTACATAAATTAATGTATTCGATGCGATTATAACACAGTATTTAAGATCTCGAAAGATCGTTCTCGTGTGGATGGACGTAGCAATTTTCAGTCCTTGCGGGGAGTGGGGTAAGGCAAAAAGAACCTTCGGCGAAAAATTGTTTGGTTTATGGCAGAGACAAAAAGAGGGTAACAGCATCTTTTTTCTTAATCTGTTTAAAACGATCGTCGCATGTAATAGTCGTTTTTGGTAGGTTAAACACCCAAGCGTCTCTGAAACTAAGTAGTATCAGCCGGCCTATTTATATAATAACTCTCACATGGTGGTATACCTACCCCAGATAGAAACATCCTGACAAGTATTTATTGCATAATTGATAAAAAAAAAATGAAAAAATATATATATAAACACAAGCAGTAGTTTAGATTAATCTTTTCGTGAGCAACACCTACCCCCACCTCCCCACCACTACCACCACCCCTCCCCCAATTCACGCTATTGATAGAAATGTAATGTTGCTACTCGCTATGTATTCAAAAAGCAATGAGAAAATATGTCAATTTTGTATTCGGGACAGATTGGAAGAGTTTGCCTGGCAACAAAAGCGTGTACTTCCAGAACCCTCAACGAGCATCGGGTTTTAATGTCGCTTTTGATGGCGTGCCATTCATCATGATTGCAGAAAAGGTTTTGTGGTGCCATCAAGGACCCGATAGAAACAAAGCTAAAAAAAGAAAACGGAAAGAGCAAGTCAGTAAAGAAAACGTGAGTAATCAAGTGCTTTAAAACTATGTTGATCAAGCAACCCAATGATTGTTACCCTTATTACTATTGTTATTTGCAAAAGACGTAACCTCACACAAAACACAAAGAAGTTAGATTGCCCGGCCGCATATACGTAAAGCATGTCGTGAAATTTAACGATTTCAAGGTAATATTTTGTAACAGAAAGAATGATAGTTGAAACTGTCGATGCATGATGTGAACAATTGTATTTCAGTTGACATAACTTTCTGTTCAACTTTTATAGGTACTTCAAGAAAACCGTAACAAAAGAGAATTAAAGATAAAGTCGAAGCAACTAAGAGAGGCTTTGCAAAAAGGTGGAGATGCAATCACTGAGGAGCAATTTTTCGTTAAGTTGCCGATCCAGTCACACCATCGAAATCACGTTACTGGAGAGGTAGGACCGTCAGTAAATGGTCTAAATAAAATTTAAATAACGAACCCAATTACCTATTATCACATTAATGGTGTAATACAGTGATGAACACATTGTCTGCGGCACTAGCCTGTGCGATCAAAATACCGTAATGGAATTAATTACAAGTAACAGAAACCGGTACAGCATATGCATATTCATCTATTTTATATATATATATATATATATATCCACATCGATGCAGGCTGTAGACAGAGTAAAGGGACGACGCCCACAAACAACTTGAAGTTGTTTGTGCGATGACGAAACAAATTCCGAAGAATAAGAATGTTAAAACCGCTACTATTTACAGCGGTCTTACCCAAAGTAGTATAAAGCAGTCGCCACAAGGAATTATCACTTCAAGAAAGAAGTTGTCCGGTGCAACTAGCCATGGCTGAACAAGCACAGCAAAATCAAGTTCCCCAAGTTCCACAACTTCTAGTTCCTCAAGCGCAGCAGCCTGCTCCCGTTGCTGAAGAGAACGTTAACCCGCCTGCTGCTCCTGGCGCCGCCCAAGAGGTAATTTTCTTGCCTTTTCTTTATTCCCGTTCCTGTCGTTTCTTCCTTCACCCGCGTGTCATTTATTTCGTCATCCGTCTCTGGCTTATTGTATTGTTTATGGCTCCAGAGCAGAAATTGTTTACGGCATTTTGGTATTTTCCTGACTCTGTCAAGCATTTTGTTAGTTCCAGGGACGAAAATTGCTAAATTGCTCATTCCCCTGGTATTGTATTGTTTGTGGCTCCACAGCAGAAATTGTTTACGGCATTTTGGCATTTTCCAGACTCTGTCAAGCATTTTCCTAGTTACAGGGACGCAAATTGCTAAATTACTCATTCCCTGGTATTGTATTGTTTGTGGCTCCAGAGCAGAAATTGTTTACGGCATTTTGGCATTTTCCTGACTCTGTCCAGCGTTATCTTAAGTTGCAGGGACGCAAATTGCTAAATTACTCGTTCCCTGGTATTGTATTGTTTGTGGCTCCAGAGCAGAAGTTAATTACTGCATTTTGGTATTTTCCTGACTCTGTTGAGCGTTTTTTCTTAGTTACAGCGAAGCAATTTGCCTAATTACTTGTTCCCTGGTATTGCACGTATTGTTTGTGGCTCCAGAGCAGAAGTTTTTAAAAAGTCTTTTGTTTCCTGACTCTGTTGAACGTTTTGCATGTTAGTTACAGGGACGCAATCCCTGATATTGTTTTGTTTGTGGCTCCAGAGCAAAAGTGTTTATTACGGTTTGTTGGTTACATATACTCGTATCTGTTTTATCTTGCTTACTGGTAAATTATTTACCTGTTTCCTGCTGCCTACTTGTTTTTAGCTATTTATTTAATTGCTTTCTGTTTTGTTCAATGTTTGGCGCCTCTAGCCCCATGGCTTAAGTTTTTCTTTTCTTTTTCTCAGGCCCTACCCCCCTTAGCTCGTCTATTTACCCCGGCTGTCAGTTGCCCTGCTTGCACCTACCCCAATGACCATACATTTCGCTTCTGCCAATGCTGTGGTTACTTTCGAAGATATCTCCACCCTCTGAAGCCAAAAGAAGTTTCTTTTGATTTGGATGCAATTAACAAAAGAATTCAAGATCTCCAGCAACAATTCTCTTCCACTGCTTATGCTAAGCAGAAGACTTCCTTAAAGGATGAATTGGAGGGTTTCCTTTACGCGCTTCCGGGCCAAAAGTGTCTTACCGACCCTTTGCCTATTGATATTTGCCGATTCTTGGTATTTAAGGATGCTGAAGGAAAGACTCAGCCTCATAGAAATGGATGTCCCCATATTGGAAAGAAGGGACTTTTTTCCTGCCAGTGCCCTCGTCGTTTGGCATATTCAACTGTAGATTCTTATATTGGAGAACTGCGTTCAATTTTTGCCGAAGCTGGTCGCCAAGGGGATTGGAACCGCACTCTTCTCCTTGGTAACCCTGCGACTGACCTTTTAATCAAGGTCTATCTCAAGCAAGTTACTGCTGAGCAGCTCCAGGCACGGGTCACCCCCAAACAAGCTGTTCCTCTTTTCCCGGATAAACTTTTTCTCATCTCCAACTACCTTAAGAAAAGGCTTGCGTTGCCCAGTCTCTCCGCCTCCGAACAGTTTATTACCGCTCGTGATCAAGCCTTTTTCAAGGCTCTGTTTTATTCTGGTGACCATGCTGGGGATCTTGGGCAAATAAAAACTGCTGAAGTTGCGCACTTTCCAGATGATAGTGGATTTCTTTTTCATCATATTTGGGGGAAAACGCTCCGGGATGGCGCTTCCAACTTCTTTGGCCTCCGCCGGCACCCCAACTCCGCCCTCTGTCCGGTAAGAGCAATTGAGGAATATGTCGCGTATGCCTGTAAGTTGGGTTTTGGTCTTACCCAAGGATATTTGTTTCGTCCTACTGATCCGCAAGGGCATATTATTGATAAGCCTCTCTCTTCCGCAGCTGCTGAGCATCGGTTTAAACTATATCTCAAGGAGGCTCGCATTGGTGCTGGTGAAACTCTACACAGTTTCTGCTCAGGTTGCGCCTTGACGCTGGCCTTCTCGGGTTCCGCCTTGGCTGACCTCATGACGCATGTTGGGTGGTCTTCACCCGCAACAGCAGAATATTATCTCAAATTAGCAAACATTATCAAAGCTGGTGCTCCCGCTGATCTTCTCGCCTAACATTCACCTTCTGTGACTGAGGCAGCTGACATTTACTCCAGATAGAACTCCTTAAAGGATTTCATCGCTGCTTTTCCTACTCTAGCGTCCCCTCCCCCAAAACGTCCCCTACCCCAGTAATAGGCGTGTTTCGGAATGGGGCAGGACTTCGTGTTAGCCCCCCCCCACAATCGCTTGTTTTAGTCTGGGGTGTTATTGTTTGTTGTGGGTGTTTTTTAGATTGGGGTCCTTAGTTTCGTCTCCTTTGTGTTACGGGTGTCCGTTTGCATCCTTTTCTGTGGCCGCCAGTCCTCCATATCTCAAAGGAGTACAGGTAAGACCGGCGTCACCTGCAGCCTTATGCCATCTTGCCTGTACTCCGCTCCCCTTGGCCACTTTCTATCCCGCCCTTCCCTCCCTTGTTATACTAACTTTTGCCTCCGTATATGAAAGTGGCCGCCAGTCCTCCATATCTCAAAGGAGTACAGGTAAGACCGGTGTAAATAGGATACTACTTAAAACCTATACTGGCAATGAAACATTCACGTGTACTAAAATTTTCTCGACATCACAGGGTTAACCTGCTCAAGTTCCCAAAATAAACAATTACTTTTTTTTGTTTTCAAATTGTCTTTAGATGGCTGGGCTGAGAGAAGCTGTCGATGACAGAATTACTCAAAAATAAGGGAGCTTACTCTGCAAGGTGTCTGTAAAAGGGGCGAGATGAGAAGACACCTAAACAACTATGTACGAAACAACCTGTACAAGGGCCGTTCACCACCACCTAGCTATCGCCGCCTTTTTTATCCCAGAAGAAAGGACATCGATTATCACATGGCAAAAGCAAAGCTTGCTAATCGTCTAGCTGCCATAGATCAAGACAACGTCAAGCCCTAATTGATAAATGGAAGGAATCGTCGCCAGAAGACATGTTCTTCTTCCGAAAACGTGAAGCGGTGGACATCCACGAAACCGAAATAGCCTCCTCCAACAATGAAGACTCCAGAGAGGAAGAAGATGGTGAACCCGAGCCCTCGCCGTGGGAAGGAGAATTCCCACTATTTTGCTACCAGACAGAGCAGCAAAGACGACTTCTTCAGAAGTATGGCGAAATCTGTCTAATGGATGCAACTTATAAGACGACGTGCTACGGACTTCTCGTTTTTCCTTTGCGTGCGTACAAATGTGTCCTACCAGGTGGTAGGTACATTTGTGGTCCAGTACAGTACCACAGAAGCAATAAGCGAGGCCCTACAAATCTTTAAAACATGGAATCCGACATGGCAACCGCGATACTTCATGATGGACTTTGCTGAGGAAGGAATCCACGCTCTCAAAGATGTTTTTGAAGGTTGGTCTTATATATGTACATTTGGATTTGCAATAGTTTCCTATAAGGGCATTTTTAGCTATAGGTTGTGCGATCTTCCTTCTCTAGGTGCAACTCCATTTGAAAGCATAATTTGTTTTAATACACCAGGCTTAGGAACCTTTGCAGTATGGGAATCTCCTGATGAGAACGAGGTAATTGCAAGCGACGATCTCCTTGACTTGGAGAGCGATGTTCTTCTAACAGCAATTGAAGAAACCAATATCATCTTGCAGTCCTGGTCAACTGGTACCCAGAAACAATACACCCCTTACATCAAGAAGTGGCATGACTTTTGTTCTAAACGGGCCCTTAATTCATACAACCCATCTCTAAATATGGTGCTGGGCTTCTTAGTCAGTTTGCATGAACAAGGATTATCATACACAACTATACACACTGCAAGAAGTGCTCTATCTGCTGTCATTCTTCCTAATGACAATGTGAACATCGGGAGCCATCCCATCGTCTCCCGATTCATGAAAAGCATCTATAAGAACAATCCACCTGTACCACGGTACCATACTACATGGGATGTAAACCCAGTCCTTTCTTACTTTTCATCATTACCCAAGCCAACTGAATCAAGTTTAAAGTCCTTCACACTAAAACTGACAATGTTAATTGCACTTGTCTCTGCACAAAGAGGACAAAGCATCCACCTACTAGACACCCAGTTTATGAAAGACGGGCCTACATTCTTTGAATTTGCTTTGCCAGAGCACATAAAACAAAGTAGACTTGCCTGTAAGTTGAAGTTTGATTGGAATTCTATGAGTCACCAACTGCAACAAGGGATCACGTGCCCACCCAGGGTTATATTCTACCCCTCCCTAGCAAAAAGAACCTATGGAGATGATTTTGTACATTTACACGTTTCGGATAACATTCACATTCTAGCTTTAAAAACTGACGTGCGCATGTGTGATGCAATCTCATGTGATACCTTGTTGCAGTTGGTGACTCAGAATTTCAATCAAACTTTTAAGTACAATGATATCCCTTGCCCGATACATAATGGACAATGGTCTCAGTTGCTATGCAAGAACTCACAAAGATATGTAGACTTAAATGGTCTGAAAGAATCAAATCATGTTGAATCCGCTATTCTCCTGGAAATGTCAAAGCATTTAAACGTGGCCCAAATTTACATCGAAGGCAAAGGATATATTATTGAGAACCGTGGAATCGAAACCGTAATATTGGTTGAGTCTGCAGAAGATCGAACACAACCAACAAATAATAATTAACAAGAAAGTGGAAGAGGCTGTTGGAAACACTTACCATACTCTTCTGCAATATCTCGACAGCAAATGTGAGAGGGATACACTGAAATCAGTACTTACAAATATAACAAGTGTGAACGTCATAACAAAACTCGGGAATGTCCAAGACAAGCGAAGTCTCTAACGCACAAAAAATCTTGTCCCCCACAATTTGCAATTATTCGAGGATATGAAAAACAGCATGGAAGTTGATGATAAATCACTAAACGATGAAACGAAGAGGAGGAAAAAGAACCGCTTGCTACAAAAAATGAAGATGGAAAAGCTCAGACATGTTTTCAGGGGGAGAGGAAGAAAACTGAAGAGTGAAGAATTTCCAGACCTCATGGGAATTCTGGCATTTGCGTTTGGAGAAGGCGATAGGGTGGACAGGGCTGGAGGTGGGTTGGAAGACTTACTGATACGATATTGTACAGAGCGGCCCGACAGCAATACGATTATGCAGAATGCAAGAGACCATACTGGCCTTGACCCCCAAAGGGTTTAACAAGTCTTTCTTCTTGTTTCAACTACACTCAGAACTATCGTGAAGCAACCTATCAATATCAACGCCATCATTCTAGGAAAGGGATAAATACCTGCCGGTCTCTGCATAAACCCCCAAGAACTGGTGTAGAACAATTTGTGGTGAACCTACATTGGTCTACTCAGAACGTAAATCTGACACTAGATTTAGATTTAGATCCCAACAACTTTATGGTCGATTCTAAAGACTTCAAAGCTAAGGTACATGCGGATATTTCACCCATTCAAAAACCCGGCAAAACGTGGCGACGAATAACCCTTCCCGACCACGATTGGTGTAGACTCGCTCATCAAGCTGTTACGTCGATGAGTCATCTCTTTGTGGAGACAGTTGATCTTGGAGGAAGAGGAAGAGCACAGTAAGTTCTACAGTGCGAGGACAGGGACAGCAGCCACTCTCATTAATATATCTTATTTTGAGCCTGAAACTGTCCAGCATGTGTTTAACAAGCTTTTCCTGCTGCTTGTGAATCCTGCATTGGACTGTTTTCAGAAATCCCAATTCTGGAAAGATAAAAGAACATTTTGTATTTGTTGTTGATAATGGTCCATCAGAGAAACTCAATAGTCCCCATAGTGGTTAGTGCGCTTGATGAGACTTTTAAACTTGATGTCTGTCACACAAGTCATTTGCTGAGTATCACAGCAAAAGAAACCCCATTGAACGTTGCACATGCTGTTCAGATGTTCAATGCTGTTCAATGATCAATTTACAAGCAGGTGTCCATTCAGTGTGCAAAATCGCAGATCAACGGCATCGGGAAAACATGAAGCACATGGTGGAGGAGGTGCGAAAGTGTTTCTCATACACTCAGTATGGTGGGAAACCATGCCTCTCTTTGCGTGGTATTATGGTATTAGAGAAGTAAACTTTGTCTTCAATGATGAAGCAGAACTCATCACTTTCCTCGGAAAGAGCGAGTGCAGGAAAAATGAAGATATCGCACAATACAAGCCCATAAAGAATGATTTATGGAAGGCTTCTATCCTCTGGGGCCTAAAAGAAGATTTCATTGTCTGTTATAGGGAGGATTACTAGGTGCTCCAAAACACGTTAGAAGAAGAGGGGGAGAGAACCTCCTGGATAGATCATCACTCCACAACAGACTTCAACCAAGATTTCAAGTCGCCAATGAGTAAAGTGAGTTTAACCCTTGAACCAATCCCAGATTATGTTCGATGGCTAAACACTGGAGGAAAATTACATTTCTTTTTTCAATTACATCCCGTTAAAAATAGGAACTAGGAATTGCTTAAACAAGTCCAAGGGTAAATCGAAGAGATATTCTTTTTGTAAAGGTTTGGATTAAATGGATTTTTACTGTCCCACTGCCTGACTTTTTACATGGGTGATGTGAAGAAATAATTACTAAGTCATTTCAGGACCATAGAAGAAACGTAGCTTTATATCATCTGCTGAAGCATGATTACTGTCTATAAAGCACCAAGAAAATAAATAACATTATGTAAAAGCTAACCTTTTGGTAACCTAAGTTTTACTTGTGAGATTTAACTTCAATGTGCTATACAAAAGCTATGATAATATTGAAATTTGGTTAAGACTGAGTGCCGAAAAAAGTAGTGACAAAGACAGTCAGACTTTTCGGGGATAACCCCTTCATCAGTGTCTGTGTTACTTTTACGAGACATGCTCATGAACACGTACAATTGCACTCAGCAAAATCATTTTAATTTGTGCTTTTTAAAAGCTATGTTGGATAGTCACATAGTAAATACATAGGACGCATTTATTGCACAAATCCATTACATAGGAAATAAATAGCATTATGTAAAAGCTATGTGACCATTTACTTGTGATATTTAACTTCAATGTGCTATTTAAAAGCTATGTTGGATTGTCACATAGTAAATACATAGGAAGCATCACATAGGAAATGAATAGCATTATGTAAAAGCTATGTAACCTTTTACTCATGAAACAGGGCATCATATAGACTTTTATTCTTGGGCCATCGAAGTTTCGTTTTTTAACACTACATTCACTTTTGAAAATGTATGTAGTAGCATACGAAACGTCAAGTTTTTATCAAAAATGAATAAGTTCAATATGTTTATCAGGGCATCATATGCTATTTAAAAGCTATGACACTTTGTCACATAGTAAATACATATGTTTGTCAGAGGTTAATAAAGAACTGTCCATTACATAGAAAATAAATAGCTATGTTAAAGTTATGTTACCATATACACGCACTGATAATGCTAAATGTGTTACTTATTGTTAATTTTATCACCTTACGCATATATTAGTCATTTTGTGAATTTTTTATTTTTATTTTCTCACTTGAAAATGATGTCATGGCGACATCGAAACGTTGTGTCAGACTTATTTCGCTAATCTTTGTTCTCAAATGTTACCACATTTGTTGATTTAATTAATATTTAGTTTCCATTTCTTAGCTGGCCCCTTTAGGTTTTTTGTTTCGTCATCATTTAGGTATGTAGGTATTATATTTCAAAAACAGTTCTCCGGCATCCAACACCTCGTGTCTGCCACGCCGGGAACACGACAATGTATTATTTGCTATGTTAGCAGCATGTCTCTTGTTTATTAGGCCGTTTTTTGTAATTCATTGAGGTCACTTTACGATTTAGAAATTAATAAACAAGGAAGGAGTTGCAGTATGTAATTAGAGTGATTATGTCAGCAAGCAACTTTTTAAATTTTTAAAGCAACTTTCTCGATTTTAAGCAACTTTTGAGCAACTTTTGGGGATATTTACCCTCATCCATAATGGTAATACACAGCGGCATTTTGATCACATTATTTATTGCCAGTCACAACTCTTACAACTATTTCTCATCTGCTCAATGAACAGGCAAAAAAGAAATGAAAATAAGAAATCAGTAATGCAAATAGAAAAAATCCAGTGTAAACGTGACATCTGGAGACACTAAAGTTGTAAGATGATCCTGCCTGGGTATGATAATGAGCAGGACACAATTCATGGAAAGACAAAGAGTGCCAAAACGCTTCAGTCGCTTTTTCCTAGTCAAAAACCTGAGATTGTAGATGACGCTTTCAAGGAAAAACCTGACACGCCAAAGCATAGCCCCTCTAGTTCTTTAGTTCCAAGAACCTTGTTAACAAAGCCCACCAAAAAGGGCTGAACACTGCCAGCACGCTTGAATGCGTGCAACCAATCAGATCAGGCATATGAACAATGGTCAAAACAAAAACAAACGACCACAACGTCTTTGGGTGAAGGTGGGACTTTAATTTGCAATTTTTTAAGCTTATAAAAAATTTTTGGAACAGATTGGGCAGCTCTTCTATCTTGACACCTAAAAAACAGTCAAGAAAAAAAAGAAAAAAGTCACAAAAGAATACAAAGTGCAGAAAAGAACCGAGAGTGTAGACTGGGAGTCAGTCATTTTCAAATCACTCCACTCTGGAGAGCGTTTTCGAATCGCTCCGTTTTCAGTGATCGTTTTCGGCGTTGTAGTGTGGACGATAGCCGTATCCGGAGCAAAACAGCTCCGTTTTCGTTTGAAAACGGATTAGTGTGGACGGGGCCGGAGTTGTTCGCTGTTCAGCCATGTTGTCGCAGGTGGCGAACGCCATCGATAAGCCCGCCTTAAATAACGTTATGTTTGTTCAGGTTGTTGGCACAGGTCAGGAGTATTGCGGTCGCATATTCTTACGACCAATCTGCTTTTAGTAATGGCGTCGTTTAGAAACTTCTAGATGCAGTTTTGGAAGGAAGTACAGTCGGATTGTACAGTCAAAGCACTAGAGGGCCAGAACTCTTCTTTTTTGCAGGTAAAATTTGTCAAATTCTTTAATGTGAGTGCCAATTCGACACTGCCAATGTTTATGACACCAAAACAAGCTTGTACGCGAGAAATTAACAATTTTCAAGCAAAATGAAAAAATCACCCAAAAAGTCACTTAGCCCCTTGTTATTCTCAGCCCTTCAATTGCATTTCTTTCCTTTTTCTGTGATTCTAATTGATCACTATCACTAAATCTTGGAATCTTGGTGGTGATTGCTTTTCTGCATTTAGAAGTTACATTTCAGCAGCTGGTACTGTTACATATAAATTGGTAATTCTTTTTCTCGCTCTAACATTTCTATTTATTTGCCTTCTTTTTTCTGAATTTTCCACTCTCCATTTTTTAAAAGGCTATTCCTTAATTTTCCTTCCCTTTGTTTTTAAGTTGTGAAAATGACTTATCACAGTTACATCGTAAACTTTATATTAAATTTATATTAAATTGTTGATATGTTACACTTCAGTAATAGCAAACATGGAGTAAATGAGACAGCTGATGAGAGTAAACCAAGTCCACCATTACAGTCATTGTGTTTACGAATGTTTGATGAGAAGAAACGTCGGTTTGGGAAAACATTGGGGTTCTTTTACTTGTTATTGTTTAGCAAGGATATCTGACATTAATAATGAAGGAAAAGGTAAGTTTGTCACGTAATTTTCATTTTTGCTAGTAAACACATTCTTCATGTGAGGCTGACAAACATTGCCAAGCTGAGATTGCACAGTACGGACTGTAATTCATCTTTAAAGCATTGTTGATAGAAATCACAGTGGATTTTATCTGCCACGTGTTTGCTATATGCTCTGGAAAATAACCCAGGACTCCCTCAGCTACACACTAAGGTTTTAGAGTTCCTTCTTTGGTAAAAGATATTGGTACGTGGATCTGCAACAGAAGGGAAGTAGTCGTAACATGTACAATCTAAGAGGACCCACCTTGTGTAGGGCAGGAAAAGGTCCGATGGTTGTTTCATATTCACGTCTTGGCTCACAAGGAGCCTTTGATCTTACATGCTGTGCAGTTTCATTTATTTGTTTTCTGCAAGATTGTTTATTCATTTACTTTATACGCTCTGCGTTCATCATATCTTCTTACTAGATGTCCTCCATTTCTCTCTAGTTGTTTCAATATCGTCTTTTTTCCCCAAAAAAATTTCCCTCTCGTTTGAAATGTAAGCCGTATGTTTTTCATTTTTATCAATATTACTTCCTCAGCTATTTTCATTCTCATGTAATCTCTCATGTAAGCTATCTGTTTTTCATTTCTATCAATTACATTCTCTCCAACTAAAGAATCACCACTTTTTTCTTGTTTGATAACTGACAACTTCTCTCCCTGAGGGTGTCAATGGGGTTAACTGTTTAACGTATAATGACGTTTTTTTTGCTATCATAACCGTATAAACAACAAAATATGAACTGCCTAACGTATAAAAGGAGGTCGACTTTTTAGCGTATACGGTATTTAACGGCCAAAGGTTGGCGATTTTCTAAGACAATTAAGTCAAATAACAGCATTTTTGAGAAACAAATGTAAATTTTAGTTTAGTTTTGACCTCGTTTAACTCTTCTGGAGACCCTTTGTACCTTCATTTTTCGTCTCAGTACGTGTCGTGTTGGAGATTGCATGATTTATTTGACCCTTGGTCTATTATTTCATGACATCCTCCGAGCCTGGGCTCTCCCTGCGGTTTTAGTTACCAGTTCCAGGCTTCTCTCTCCACCTTGCAAGACATTGCAAACATAGCAGCCATCAGTGTGGTGATTACTTTTTACCGAAATTCGCAAGTTTTAGAACGCCACATAGAGAGTTTTCTCGCCATGAAAGAGAAAGCAAGGGAGCTTGGAATAAATTGCTTCGAGCTGAAATTGTTTCGTTTGGCGAGGTCGACCACAGGAGAAAGTGACTGCCAAAATTATGCAATCTATACCCAGGAACAGTGGGACCAGGAGAAGCCACTACTCCTTGAAAGTCCTGGGAATGAACTGAACGGTAAGTTTACAATATTATTTACGTTAAGTTGGATCATAAGGCTATCAAATGTTTAGCAACGTCACGTGCAGAGGGTGCATCTTGAAAGTTTGTCCTCCATAATCCGTTTTAGTCTTCCGTATTATTACTTCCTTCATGTGTCTCTATCTGGTCCTATCTTAGTAAACTGTTATTTTGAGGTTTCCTTCAATTTGATAGTAATTTTTTAGAACAGAAAAATGACTTGACATATCGTGACACTGAAATTGATCTGGTTAATGCTCCTTGACTGTAGTTCATGTGGTTGAAAAGATTACAACTCTGGGATCTGCCAAGACAATTGTAATTGAAGTCCAAAAAGAAAGTTAAAGTGGAAACCACAAGACACCCAATGAAACACCTGGGAAAGTCCAGAGGAAAAGGAAGGTGGAAGCTAGCGAAGACAAAGCCATCAAAGAGAAAATCCGCAAAGCGGAAACAGTTTCTCTAAATGAACGTCAGAAGAAAGAGCTGACAGATTTTAAGACAGGCAGGATTTTTCCCTTTTTTTTCTCTCTCTCTTGCTGTAGACCTGTTTGAATTTTCGTTTGTTTGTGTTATTTTTTGCAGAATTGAATAAGCTTGCTGGTAGTGCTATAGACGAATTAACTGTAAAATGTGGAGCGTGCAACGGAAAAAAAGTTATTGCTGGAGAACATACTGTTTCTGGAAAAGTACAACACTTCCTCATCAATAAGTAGTCCAAGCATTCTATGAAAAAAAGAAAATGACAAAGGCAATCAATATATACATGACATACATAATTGACTCATAATTATGTTAAAACAGGAGCTTTAATGAGCTACGAGCTTTAATTGTGTTGCTTTATTTAGATCACTTTGAGAAGTGCCAGAAAAAATATGAGGTTGAGAAAAAGTGCATATGGATCCAAAACCATTGATGTCTTGTTCGCCAAAGCACAGAAGAGACATACTGCCCAACAGCCTTCTCTTGAACCAGATCCAATTAATGATATTCGTAATCAGAACATTGAAGAGGATTTCTCAAACATAGATGATGTGTAGGTGTAATAGATATATCATTTCAAATTTTAACATATTTAAAAATTACAAAAAAGCAGCTTATTGAGATTGTTTACCTGTTTTGTTATTAGGTCTTATTAGAATTTTTGCACCTCTAAGATTGTTACTAAAACTGTAACAAAAAACGTTCCTAGTAAGGTAGGCGGAATGGTGCAAAATTCAACGAATCAAAATCACTACCAACATCAACAAACGATCTGCGTTTCAACGTTTTCTTTCTAAATCAACAATAAAATCCGTCCAACTTCAACGCCAAATACACTAATCAACACTCAAAACACGCCTAATCCAACAACGAAAGTAAGTCAACATCAACAAAATTTCCTTCTCAACTTCAACAACAAAATTTTCGTTCAACAATTTGGAGATGAGCGACTGGCTATGGTTGAGGGAGGTTGGGACCAAGAAATTCCGATATGACTGGGAAAGAGATCACGAGGTCGACAAACATGGCGGAAGAAGAGGACAGCATCAGGCGATGTGTCCGAGAAGAATTAGAGCTAAATCTTGTCTCCAGGACGAGAAATTTAATACGTTCAGCGGCTTCGAGCTCTCTAGACTTCTTAAATAATGCTTTTGCGGGCCAAATTGAACAAAGGAGCTCTTTTGGGCCATCTTCTCGACCGGCTTTAAAGAGACAACAAAACATTCCGGGCCATTGGAATAGGCCAAAGAGGACAAAACAAGAAAAGATGAAGCATGTCCAGTCAATTCCCAAGACTGTTTGGCTTATTGAAAAAAATGGAGAATTGGCTGTAAAATAGTGCTTTGATACGTCAAGATACACCTAAGTTTTAAGATACACCTAAGTTTTAAGTATTAAGTTGTTGTTTCAGAAAAGAGGCATTTATTATAAATAGAACCTTTGTAGCTTACAGTCATGTGATCTTCCTTATGCAAAAATTATGTGATACAACTTTAAAAATGCCAGAGAGTCAATTTTGAGGGGAATAGCACGTAAGACTAAGGTTTTATGGGTGTTGGAATGTCCGGAAAATTATAAGGATTTGTATGGGAAAAGCCGCCGGCTGCACCGCAAGGCGGGCGGTCCAGTGACTTTTTCCATACAAATCCTTATGATTTTCAGGGCATTCCAGCACCCATAAAACCTAGTCTTACATGCTGTTCCTCTCATGCTCTCATGCATGTTCACATGCTCTTTCCATCTCTGGTATTTTTAAAGTTCTATCCATAATTTTTGAATAAGGAAGTCATGTGAATGTAAGCTGCAAAGGGTCTATTATTCCCTGACTTACCTGCATTGCACTCATGACTACTCAAACATATAAGCTACACAATAGTCCAGGGAGAGTTAAATACCTTGTCAATCTTTCGTAAGAATTTGATAGCCTTTTAGAAATTTTACATTGTATTTTACTTAATCATTGTCTTTTGTAATTTTTTTAATAATATTTTTTAATAACTTTTTTGATAAATGCATTATTTAATTAATTAGATATATTTATGATGTAATAATAGGTGGCTTATTTTTAAGTTTTGTACTCCGTTTTAAGCCTACCTCAGGTTTTTTTGTAACTGTAAATCTGAAACTTGATTAAATAAATAAATAATAAATAAAATAAAGATTGCTTGGCAAGGCCCATATTGGAAATTCCTGACCCTCAAAATATTCAGCCTTTCTCTGTGTGCATTACTCATTGGTAATTAAACCTTCAAGAGTAATCAGGCAATGTGCGTATATATCAATTCCATAAGGATTTGATTCTTGTAAAGGATTAACCATAGTTCAGAGCTGGTCTAAGATATGATCTGTAAGTAGAGTGGTAACATCAACTTCCACTATGGGTAATTCTTCATCCATTGGTATAGGTGCAGCTGGATAAAATCCATACCACTCTAAATCATCAATAGATGGCTCTGCCTCAACTACATCTGCTACTGAAATCAAAGTACAGTTTGTGATATCAATCATACCATTGGACCAGATTCTTGGTGGGCTCCAGTTATGGTCAGTTCTAAGAGGATGGTTATTCCACGCTGTTGTAAAACTTGTAATAGCTCTGTTTATATGGGGCAGAAACACATAATGCAGAGTGGCTTTATTAATTGGGTTATCCGTATTCAATAAACCACTCTCGAGTCTCTTCCATTATCTGGAATGTGTAGTAAAAAATGTGGGCCACACATTTTGACAAATGCTCTAGTCCAAACTCGGCCAAGCTCTGAATTGTCCAGCATGACACCAATAACATTTGAGCTATTTCACACAAGTGAAAGCCCAGTGACCTCAGCTCTATTAGGGTTTCCTCACATATCAAACTTGGGTCTTCCTGGTTGACCGGTTTTAATAGTTTCTATTAAGTTAAATGACAAAACTGCTACTTAAGAACACCTAGAGTGACAACGAAAATTACTGTGACGAATATAGTCCCAGTACATTAACTGGAGATTGTGTGAAATTTCTGACAATACGGCAGCAAGCGAAGATGAATGGTGGACACGAGGAAGCACGTTTCGTAAAGCTTGAACAGCATTTTCAAACCTTTCAAGGAGAGTTTCGTCTGAGGAAATGTTTGTAGTAAAGTTAGCCGCTTTCAACTGCTCATAATCTAAGACTAGCTGTTCCAAATCTATAAAAAAAACAAGTTCCACCCGACACTAAGGCTGGAAGCTCCGGCCGCCATCCACCCGCCATGTTCTGATCTGTTTCCCAACATGCCCTACGATCGGAATGTCTTGGTCCCAACCTCCCTCAACCATAGCCAGTCGCTTGTCCCCAAATTGTTGAGCGAAAATTTTGTTGTTGAAGTTGAGAAGGAAATTTTATTGATGTTGACTTACTTTCGTTGTTGGATTAGGCGTGTTTTGAGTGTTGATTAGTGTATTTGGCATTGAAGTTGGATGGATTTTATTGTTGATTTAGAAAGAAAACGTTGAAACACAGATCGTTTGTTGATGTTGGTAGCGATTTTGATTCGTTGAATTTTGCACCATTCCGCCTACCATATCCTAGAGTAGTGCCATAATCACGTAATATTTGTACTTTACCCATATGTGATATGCACTCAAGGAAAGATACATGTATGCTTGTCAGAATTATACATCATTGGGTCCTTTGATTATTTAAAGTATAGTGTTTTTTAAATAAAGATGTCAAAAATATTCAAGTCATTGAGATTGTATGTTATATATTTATATGTTGTTAACCTCCTATGCTTCGGCTAATTTTCCAAATAGCTATTGACTGAAACATTACTGTATGACCTGTATTGCAGCTTTGATGATACATTGTCTGCTACATGCCCCAGCATAACCATGCCAACTTACTCATTTTCCCCTGATGAGTGTATCGAAGAGACAAAACAGTCAAAGCAGTATTGCGTAGAAGTTGAAAATAATTCCTCAGACAACAGCGAATCTTGCATGTCTTACTCTGGAGACATGTATGACAGCAAAGTTGTGACATCACTTGAGACAACTGAAGCAATTGAGGCAATTGACGACACATTAGATGACAGCAATGGTGGAACACTCGGATAACCTGGGGCGAGTCGCACGAAAATGAGGCTAGTCAGGCCTGAGTTTGAACATTTTAAAAATATGGCCGCATTAATGGAAGGAGATATTCCCGGTGCTTCACTGCAAGGCAGACTACCATCACAGCTCACGATAGCTGAACTACAATTTTGGCTTCAATGTCGGGGTGATACATCCAAGGGACTGAAGACATAAGCGGAATTCGCGAAAAGGTTCTAACAGTATTTAAAATGTTCAACGTAAATTGCATATAGATCGAGTAAATTTATAGATGACTTTAGATGAATTTACTTAAATGTCATAGATTATGAAGTTTAAAAGTTACGTTCAACGCACCTCACAAGACAAAACTGTTTATTTTTCTGCTCTAAGCTGGCGATATTTTTTCAATTCGTAAGCAGCCTATGACTCATCATATATAATCGATCGACCGTTGTCTCTCTTTCAAACATATAGGGTTGAGGAATACATAAAAAGTGGCCGAGACAAGCATATTGTAGACCCAGATCGAGACCAAATATATACCAGGAGAAAAGAAAGACAGAGCAGCCAGATTGACAGTAGTAGAGCAACTGTAAATACAATAACGAAGTCATCAATTATTCCAATCATCTATCCTTCAGATGGCTAGACATCAAGCCTCGCGCGAATGCCTATGTTTACTCGGGCTGAGATGAATATACACATCTCCAAATCGGGAAAGAATCTTGATCCACAAACTAAATCTCACTCAGTACCGGGCAGCATGAGAAAAGCAAAAACATTTTCGGACGATAAATATTTAAAGGATTTCTGCACTGCAAACTATCAAGAGTACTTCTTTTTCAAATCACTGTATCACCACAGTTTCAGAAAAAAATGACCCGCCTCACAATTTAAAGGTAGCGTTAGATTTGATTTCTGGAGAAGTACAAAATGCATCATGTACCTGTATTCAGGCCAAGTAGGCTTCTGCAACCACATATTAGCTTTATTAATGAAAATATGTAAATTCAGCCTTTATGGATGCAAATATGTTTCTGAGCTTGATGAGGAAGATGACATGCTGCCTACGAAAACTTGTACTTCAACTCTTCAGCTGTGGCATCAAAACGGGAGAGGGGATTCAATACATCCCCAGCCTATTATTGAAGTTTCAGTAAATAAAACCAAGCTAGATGATAACTCTAATTCTTCTAAAGAACCTGGGGTGAATTGTCTTCTCTATGAGGCCAGAAATAACTTTTACGTTCTAATTCACTACGTTCAAACGAACGTAAATTATTTTCCCCTTTAAATACCGTAGATACACAAACACAACATCTTGATGGTTGGATGCTCAGGCGATCCAATGACTGACGTTTATTCTACATTACAATACAAGCAATCGCTATAAATATATTACAAATATCAATATTTACCATTAATATGATAGTATTAATAAACAGAATTATACTCGACAAATGTTATCGCTACAAACCCAATTGACCAGTTACTTGCAAACGCTTAGAAATGTGTTCTAGAATATACATATCGTTCGCGGTATCTGACTTCCAATGCCCGTGAAGTTTAAGTACCCTTTCTGAAAGATTAGAATTATTACTAACGGCAGAAGTAGCTCCTCCAGACCTTAAACTGTGCAGACCGTAAAGCTTATGGTCTACTCCTATTTCTTTCAGGCATTCCTTAACGATTTCTCTGCACCTAGTATATGATAACTTTCCTCCATGTAATTTATAAGTATTGGTAGACTTAAATAATCTTAATTTCTGTCCGCGATTTTAATGAGCTTCTGGCGCTTCTTGATAATCTGTTTCCCCTCCGACACTAACTTGTGAACTTTGGCCGGATTTTCAGCGCTATCATCAATTTGGGTGAAGATGTTGTCCAACTGCGAGTTTAATTCAAACTGCTTACGGTTACCCTTGAACTTGATGTTCGAAGCTTCTTTATCAGTCTTCGCGCTTCGTTCCAACTGTTTACCTTTCCCTTCCAATTGGGAATTCAAGTATCCTTTAAAAACGGAAAAGACTTCGTCGACTAATTGGGCGTTTGAAGATGACTGCTGCGAAGAAGTAGAATTTTGGGCCACTACATCAGCGTCGGTGTTAGAAGACGCAGAACTCTCTCCCGGTGTGGTCATCGCACTTTTGTCGTAAATGCAGTAAAACGTCAGAATGGACAGCAAGAGCGAGAGGAATCTAACAACTCTGTGAACCTCTTAAATACTTCACACTACCAATCACAGAATCACCGGGGACACGCCCTAACGGCGTGTACTAACAATAGTCACTAATGAACTGTACCAACTACATACCAGCGGAAAAAACATACGTACTCAGTATGCTAATTAGCACAGATCATAAATCCAACAACTGAGGACAGCAAAATAGTTGAAACAAGATTTGGCAAATTTCCAGGAGGATCGTATGGAAGCTATTGGCTAGCTTTTACAGAATCCAATTTTCAGGTAGTTTGTGACATTAACTCAGTTCCCAGAATTAATTCAAATGAGCAAAGGTCTATTTGTTCAGATTTTCCACAGTTTCCCATCAGTGATGTAGAGGATTTTGATTACTCCAATGAAGCTACTGTTGGGGAATCAGAAAAGAAGCTTTTAGACCATTTAACAGTTAGTAAGGACAAACTGAATGAAATTGAAAGAAACACCTTTGCACAAGCTGATTCCGAGGAGTGGAGGAATGAAAGGAAATATAGGTTTACTGCCTTCAATTATGGACTTATAATGAACAGAAGAAATCATTCTACTCTTGTATAGAAACTGTTACACCCAAAGCCTTTTTCGTCAACATATACTGCTCATGGCAAAATATACCAACCAGTTGCATTGATGCAATACAACAAGTATATTTTTCCACTAGAAAACCTATCAAAGTATTTAGTATTTATTTATTTATTTTAGTATTTAGTCAGGCTTAAGTTATACCGTCATTTATCCGTCAATTTTCACTATTTTTCGATAATTTTTTATGGATGAAAGTTCATTCTGTAAGCTTTATTTTGACGCCAAAAAAAATAATTCAATAAATTTTCCATCTCAAGGTACACTGTAACCTTAAAAAATTATTATTTTGATCATTTTATATCCACAGCTGCTACTGAGTTCTGTGCATAAATGATAACCTATTTTTTCTGCCAGTTATTGTATCTCCCTTCTTTTAATTTTTTCATAACAATTTAACATGTATTAAAAAATATTTCATCCTGAAAACAGGAAATGTTTCTATCGTGGATGGTGAGATACATTACTTCTCTCTCTCTCTATGTCTGTGTAAGATCCTCAAAAATAAAAAAAATAATTTCCAAAGTAACTGAAGAGACACTTTATCTCACCCTGATTCATGAAATTACTACACAAAAAACACTGGAGTGGTAAAGCAGTGGTTTGGGATTTGAACTAAAGCTGACTTACGATGATTGAATTTCCACTCACAGTCGTGTCCAGTCAAGCATACATTTTTCAAATATTGCTTCCTTGTATAATTCCTTTCTAGGTGATCCTATGATCAATAAAATATTGATGACATGATAGGAATTGAGTGAGTTCAAATCTCAAACTAAAAATATTAATTTCACAATGTATATTATCATTCGATGCATTTTTTCTTCGTTTTCATTGGCCGAGAGCCCACCACGACCTGCAAATAAATGCCTATGAATAATTCTGCTCACGAACACGTTGTTTTGCTGTGAATACTTCTGCTCATGCGTACAAAATTTTTTTGCTGCTAATAATTGTTCTGTTCCCGTCCTCTACAATAGCAGCCCGATTTCTGCTCTGATTTAGCAGTGTTATGAATAAAATTAAATTGTGAAATGATATATATGAAAATAAATCATATATGAACTGCGGAAATGAAATCAAATGAAGAATGATCCTCGCAGTTATGAAGGCAATTTAAGCAATTGCGAAAAGAAGCCTGAAAAAAATTCAGGACTTCAACGGGGTTCAAACCCGTGACCTCGCGATACCGGTGCGATGCTCTACCAACTGGGCTATGAAGCCACTGCCGTTGGGAGCAGGTCAATTGTAGGTTCATATGTTCCCGTGAGGGGAGTGAGGGGAGTGAGTGTGAAATATTAAATATTAAAACAAACTCGGTGATCAAATGATAAAACAAATATAGAACTCAGCTATCGCAATATAGTGATTTGTCAGTGTCTCGCAAATCAATTGTTTGCCAAAGCGGATCAATATTTGCTCAACCTCATCTAATCATTGATAAATATTTGTATCCTACATGTATCCGTATGGGTATTTATAATGGCTCACCAAAGCGACTCGCCAATGTAAATACCCATACAGATCTCCCACTCATATTTTTTAGAGTAGTATAAAAATCTTATTCTTTCATAAATTTAGGCCAGGTCTGCCAGGTGTTCAGATCAGGTCTGTCTGCAGATCGGCTATGGTTAAACTGTTTTTCTTTCTTTTTTTTTTTATTTTATTTTGAACAATACATTTGTTACATCACTGCATTACAATATGATACTACATTTTTTACATCACTGCATTACAATATACTACATTTTTTACATTACTGCATTACAATATGATACTACACGAACTACGCAAACGTACGGTTACATTTACAAATTTACCAATATTAATTAAAGAACAACTAATTATAGAAGAACTATCCACTTTCAGCGAAAAGCAGGCAAGCATTTCTTTGCAATTTCAGTTTCTTTAATTATTTCAATTTTTTCTTGGATTCGCAGCAGGAAGTTACAGAAGTATAGTTCACCTTGGCGCCTGTTTGACGTGCAGAATATATAGTATTTTGCTATTAGAATTGAGTAGTTTAATGCCTGCCAGTACTTTGTATTGTCAAAATAGCCGTATAATATGCTACCGTGTTTTAAAGAAAGTCTTTCACCTGCTTTTTCAAACCACCACTCTTGAAACATATTCCAGAAGGAGAGTGATTTACTACATTGGATTAACATATGTTTTAAAGTTTGCTTCTCCCACCCACATAACGGACAAAGATCACTTTCAGAGATACCGTCACGGAAAAGGCTCGTTTGAGTAGGGAGTATGTTGTGTATAATTTTGTATTAAAACATTATGAGTTTAACTTCTTTTGTAACTATGAAAGGCATTTGGTAAACTTTATGAACATTATTTTCTAAAAAGCTGTGTCGTAAAATTTTAGTTTGCGAGGTTGGTGGTACGAAAGTGTTTTTTAAGATTGCAGAATAAATAGAACTTGTGATTAGGGGTGTGGTAGAAGTATCGTTGAGGTTGTTTTGACCATGCGGTTTTAAAGCATTTTTCCATGCGCGAGGAATGGCGTTGATAAGACCATAAAACTTCGTAAAGGGTACATCTAAATTAAACTTTGTTTTGAATTCTAAAAAACTACAGAGGTTGCCTTGTTCATTCAGTAAATCTTGCACATGAATAACACTTTTTGCAAACCATTTTCTATAGAAAACTGTTTTTCTTTACAACGTTTTTCCCAAATACTTTAGACAGTCAGCACTTCAACAAAAGATAAAAAACCAAACAGAGGATATTCCTGTTTATCACCACACACCATCCTGCAGTTAAAACCCTTAAACAAATAGTGATTTGAAAATGGAGTTTAATACAAAGATCAGCCCTTGCTGAACACAATTTATGAAAAAAACTCTGATCATATCATACAGTAGGCGTATCCCTGAAAGACACTCATAAGAACAAAAATCTGAAGACTGTAATCCATAACAACCACTGAAGACTGTAATCCATAACAACCACTGAAGACTGTAATCCATAACAACCACAAAACCACGTGGGGAGACCGGCACGCAGATCATTTTGTAGAAACAGCAGCTGGAGTCCATGCAGAACTACCCCCCGGACAAAAGTTACAACTGAGAAACCACCACTACACCTCTAATACACATGTCCACTACATCTCATTTTTCACAAGTGGGAATGAGATAAAAGGGCATCCTCGAGCATATGCAAGACTCAAAGACCAAACTTCGAGAGGCAATCAATATGAAATGTAGGAAAAATTCTAAAAGTAAATCCCAACCCGCCCATAAGTAAATCCTTGTACCCATTTTCACAGTGGGAGTAATGTTTATTAGAAATCAGTATATGTCTTGACAAAGGTCAATCATAAAAAGAACAATTTATTTTTAAAATGTCACAAACCGCTTCAATGATATCTGAATAAATAATAATTATACCACATTAATTAAGTTTTTGTTGTGAACTATCATCAAAATTGATGTACATATTTCACTCTATAACTGTATTAGAGTACCCCTCTATAACTGTATTAGAGTAAAGCTGCAAGACAAATCTATTTACCCATCCATTCTAATTTTTCTTGTGATTAACACACTAAGCGCTAGGATTACTTTTTCAACTCCTTTATTCTAGCCCATTTTGATTATGGCGATATCATTTGGGGAGACTGGGGCAACTCTACTCTTATGGATGAGCTGCAGGTTCTTCATAATAAGGCTGTGTGACTCTTTAGATCTTCCCCGCATGCCTCCACAAGTGACGCACTCACAAAGCTTCACTGGAAGTCTTCAAACAGATGAAGGGCCAAACATCGTGCTATTTTTACTTACAAGTGTGTCAATAATTTATTCACGCATCCGTTCCCCTGTTCTTTTAATGGCGTCACTGGACAACATTAAACTTTGCCGCAGACGTGTGGAATGCCTTGGACATTACTTTAAGAGAAGCTCCAACTTTGTCCACTTTTAAACGTGGGTTATCTCAGACCATTTTTTAATCCTTGTATACCATACTACTTAACTTATTTTTATCTATTAATAATTACTTCTAGTCATTCAATGCTTTGAGTAAATTTTTTAAATGGCTAAGTACATTTTTTAACTAGCTTTCTCATAGATTTTCTTAGATTTATTGTATACCATATAGATGTTTTTATTTTTTATTTATTGTAATTTTTTGAGGACCCTTTTGTAAACCACATGTAAGTGAAAGCTTCCTCTTTAAACATTAAAATTATGGCATTTTAGCAGCAAGTACCCGCCATGCAGGAAGCTTGGTGTATTCCTTAAAATCCTCATTGGGGCAATATGCATCTTTGCAATATGCAAAAAGCAGTTATAATGTTCTCTGTACACTTTACTTTATTTGGGGGTTGGCACCATTCCACCGTGCTCTTTTAGAAAATCAAAAAAGTTAACTGCTTGGATACCCGACTTTGAGCAGTGATCGCAATCTAAACGAGTACACTTGACAAATTCAATTAGATACGTTTTTCTTGTTAGATGCCTGGCAAAATAATGGTATTCTGATTGATAATTTGCCAGTTGAGGCTCTCTCCTTAAATTTCTGTCACTGCTGCTTGCCATAGTTTTCAGGACTTCATGGTCATTAGTTTGCCCCACCCCCTGAGGTTTTACACATTTTACACGAACAGGAAAAGAGTCAATTGGCTTGCCTTCCAAACATTTGCTGCATTTGGAGCACACCTCATCCAAAACCTCTGCTTTCCTGTTGAGAATTTCATCCTCACTTAAACCAGCAAAATCCACCCAGGGAGAGGTTTCCCCTATACAGCAATCGGGAGAGTAACACCAGTGAGCTACTTAGAAAGAGGGGCCCAACTGCGTTCTATGGGATTGAGACGGCTGTGTCCTGGGGCATATGATGTCAGGATTAAAATGCCAAGGTTTAAATCTCGCCACAGCCGACTACAAATTCATTAGATTTGGGGTAGACTTAGGTGACCAATCTGGCCCTTGGTCGCAAATTACTGACTGCTTTTTTGTTTTCCCCAAATACAATGGGCTGCAAAATTCCTCTTAGATTGTTCCCATGCATAGCGCTTGTGCTGCTATTCAAATTGCCCAAAAATTCTACGGGAGCTGATTACCAATGAGAAAGCGCTTTAAGCACAGAGTTCACACCCTTTAGTTTAGTATGCAAAGGTATAACGCTTGAAACTTCTGATCGTGAGTTTCGCTGGAGTTCCGCCATGGCTGATGAACAACGTCCTGTGTTACCGGTTCCCTTCCAGCTGCTGCCCTTGCAGCACCACCAGCGCCACCAGCTCCAGTTGTAGTTCAACCAGCTCAGGCAGCTCAGGCGGCTCAGGCGGCTCACGCGGCTCACGCGGCTCAGGCAGCTCAGGCAGCTCAGGCGGCTCGGCGACTCAAGCGGCACAAGTCCCGAATTTAGAGGTAAACACGTGGCCCGTCATTTATTTCATACAGTTACATTAATTGGTTAAGATTCCTCCTTATACCAGGTCAACAAATTGTTAGTTTTCGTTTGGTTCCGTTTCTTTTGACCTTAGGTCAACAAAATTGTGTGAGTTCTGGCCAGTTGCTAGCCGGCGCGCTGGTTGTAGCCAGCTTAGGCTAATTGGGTCATGGTTTAGACAGTTAAATTAAGTCAATATATTTCTGACTGGTTGTAGCCGGTCCGCTGGTTGTGGCCGGCCTAGGCTAATTTTGTTACGTTCTTGACTTTAATTCAATTAGATATATTTCTTGACTGGTTGTAGCCGGTCTGCTGATTGTAGCCAGCGTTGGTTAATTTGGCTGATTTTTCGCGTCAAAAACTCCCGTACGGCCAACTTCGATTTGCTATTCGTACGGGAGTCCGAAAACCTTTTGACAATTTTCAATGTTATTCTTCACTTTTGTTGATCCACAATGAAAACCACCTTTTGCCATATGTGAGTGATTCTTTTCGGTTCTTTTTATTATTACAGTATATGTTTCATTACAAGACTCCATATGAATAACAATAACAAGTTAGCGGGGAGTACATGGCGGTCACATGATTCCTTCGCGTAGCTGAATAAACACCGCTCACAAGAAGCGCTTCGTGAATCTAAACAAACGTACAATATTATGGATCAACAAAAAAGAAGAATAACATCGAAAATTGACGAAAGTTTTAGACTCCCGTACGAATAGGAAATCGAAGTTGGCCGTACGGGAGTATTCTTTGACGCGAAAAATTTCTAAGTGTCACAAAATGAGTGGCTCGCGTAGTATACGGAGACTTGGCAAATTAGTCTGAGCCAAATCAACATCGCTTACCAGAAGCACTTCATAACACTAAACGAACATTTAATATTGTGGATCAATGAAAGTGAAGAATAACATCAAAAATTGACGAAAGTTTTGGACTCCCGTACGAATAGCAAATCGAAGTCCGCGTTTAGGTGCCGTACGAATAGCCACTGCGAAAATTAAAATCAAAACCTGAGTGTTTTTTTTTCGGTTTAAAAATCAAAATTTTTCAAGTAAATGGCACGCTAATTGTTTACCTTCACCAAGCACTTTATTTAGGGTGATGAAACCATCTGTTTGTCGCTTTGATAAAGGCCAAGAAATTATGAACATGCATGCTTTCTTTCACATAAACAAGCGGCCCCGAGTCCCAAGTGTATTAATCACGCAAAATTCATGTGTAAAATTCTTTCTGAACTTCATGTTTACTAATTTATCGTTAAAATAGATCTTGATTGAAACTAAATATAATAAACGAAGTTAAGGACAGCAGGGAAAGGTATGTAGCAGAAAAATGATTTTTGTTGTTACTGTAGTTGTCGGTAAAAAGTGCAATGAATTTGCATAATTATGTCAAAAGTGTAATTTGAAACCTGAATACAGATAAGCGCTTTCTTGTCCTTTCGCTCGCCAAATTACGCTAAGTCTGAAGTGTCGCTGTGCTTTTCTTGGGACTTTCGATTTCGCATGTTATACTGTTCTAATTTCTATCACTGATTGCGAGATGTTTTATGAAATGGTTGTGTTATGCGTTACTGAAAAGGTTTAACATAAGCAAATTGGAAATCAGTGTCAGCGAATGAAAGCAAAACAATCAAAGCTCGTAGTGGATTTGTTAAGTTTTCATTAACCGTTAAACGTTAACCGTTAAACGTTTTTACATGTAACAGCTGCCCGTTTAGAGATTTTGTTCAACTGTTTAATGTTTCAGCTATCCGTTTAATGATTTTGTTCAACCGATTAACGTTTTAAGGTTACAGTGTACCTTCAGATCGAAAATTTATTGAAATTTTTTTTTTGGCGTTAAAATAAAGTTTACAGAATGAACTTTCATCCAAAAAAAAATTATCGAAAAATAGTGAAAATTAACGGAGAAATGACGGTATAACTTTTGTGGGCGGAGTTTGTTTATTAAGCGATATGTTTTTTTAAGCGCCGTTTTCTCAAAGTTAATTTTTCGCTTGTTGGGGACACTTTAAAGAGCTACAACTCAAAGGGAATTTGTTCGATTTTCCTTAAATTTGGACAGAAGCTAGGCTAACATATAATCAACAAAAACGTGTCGGCGAATTTCTTAATTCCGAAAACTTTTTCGTCAAGAGCCATTTCCGTACGATCATTCCAATTTTTTTTCTCCCCTTTTCGAAAATATTCTGTAACTTTTTACTGCAATTGAATATGGGAAATCGCCGACACGTTTTTTTAGCGCTTGGTGTCCGGAAACCCGAGAACAAATCAAATTAGCAAAATATAATAATCGCTTTGAGTTATAGCGTTTTAAAGCTGATTCGGACGTTCGAATTTAGACGTCGTAAAAAATTCGACAATTCATTTTATTAGCAAATGGTTTCCATATTTAGATAGCCAGCTCTATAAGCTTTAATTTGATATCTGGGTTTAGGTATATTAAGTGTAATCTTAAGACGCTAGAGCTGTTATGCTGGAGACACCCCCGAAGGTACACTGTAACCTTAAGCCAACAGTTTTCTGATTCTGTTCAATCATTTAACGGTTTAAGCGAACCGTTTAAAATTTTGTTGCACTGTTTAACGTTTTAAGCTATCTGTTTTTGGACTTTGCTCAAGCGTTTAATACTTTTGGCTATCCATTTAAACGGTCATGGAGACCGTTTAAACGCTTGAATTAGCCGTTTACTATCCGTTTACAATCCGTTTATTTTTACCCGTTTAACGGAAAAGCGTTAGTGTACGTTTTCCCATGAAAGGTCACATATTCCTTGACTGGTTGTAGCCGGTCCGCTGGATGTAGCTAGCGTTGGTTAATTTGGCATTGTTTTTGAACTTTAGTTCAATTAAATTGATATATTTTTTGACTGGTTGTAGCCTGCGTAGACTAATTTCGCTGTTTCTGAACTTTAGTTCAACTCAATCAATACATTTTTTGACTTTTGTAGCCGGTCTGCTGGTTGCAGCCAGCGTAGGTTATTTTGGCTATGTTTTCGAACTTTAGTTCAATTAAATTGACATATTTTGACTGGTTGTGGTCAGCGTCAGCTAATTTAGCTATACTTTGAGATTTAGTTCAACTCAATTAATACATTTCACTGGTTGTAGCTGGTCCGCTGGTTGTGGCCAGCGTAGGCCCAATTTGCTAGGTTCCTGAACTTTAGTCCAATTAACTCTATGTATTTTTGTCTGGTTGTAGCCGGTCCACTGGTTGTAGCCAGCGTTGACCAAGTTTTGATTATGGCTTTGTCCCTAACTAAATTATTATGTGTGCTTTAGTCGGCTTGAACCGGCGCGCTGGTCGTAGGCAGTGTAGGCTAATTTGGTTATGCTTTGACTCTATGTCAACTAAATTTATGAAATTTATACTTCTGCTCCGGTCGTCGCCGGTGCACAGCTTGTAGCCAGCGTAGGCTAATTCGTTACATTTTGACTCCTAGGTCAACTAAGTCTATATAGTATCCTGCACGCTGGTTGTTGCCAGTATAAGTTAACCTTAAGATTTTAGTTATAGCTTTTTGATTTTTTTTATCATATCTACCTCCCCCTACCCCCCACAAAACAATGTTGTACATACTCAAAAAGTGTCCCTGGTCTCTGAGCAACCCTTCTAAAGCACTGAACATAGAACGGAGGAGGGAGAGGAGGGCTTGGATAAATGTGATTTTTGACAGCATATTACACTAACGGTTGCCTTGCGCGCGGTAACACAACTGTCTCAACGAGTTCTGTCCGAGATTGTCTATGATTTTGGATTACTATAACTCCGCGATAAAAAATGGGATCCAAATATTTTTTCGGCAGACATTGTACATGTTTAATACTTTGTGATAAAGCGTAAAAAAGCGAAATCCAGCAATTAGAACTAATCAATTGAGGTGTATTGGTGCGTGACAACTGTACATCGCTAATTATACTTCAGAACAGTCGCCTCATATAACAATGTGTAACCAACTTTATTTCGCTCTGAAATACAGCGCATTAAAAGCAAACTTGAATAATTAACATAATTAACATAATTCCAACACCCCATAAGTCCTTGCGCCATTCCACTCCAATTCGCCATTTTATTTCGCTCTGAACAAAGATGTCCGCTACATCGCGTGGTGATGACAATCCTTCGGATAATACAGCCATCTCACGTCAAGGAGCTGAGCCGAAGGAAGGGGAAGGTAATGCAAATCCTGTCTCTCTCGTTCAGCAGATTTTTAGTGATCCCGAAGCACTAAATTTGCTTCGGCAAGCTTTTAATAGTTCTTCACACGAAGATGGTGTCCACGGAGCGCCCAAGGCTCCAAGCTCAGTTACGAAATCAAACTCTGCCGGAGCGTTCAAGGCTCACTCGGCAAATGAAAATGACACCGCTACGTATACCCCGGCGACTAAAAGGCCAAGAGGGGCAGAAAACTACTCTGACGAGGTAGTTGTAATAGAGCCCGATGGTACAAACCCGGGCACTTCTCATCCAGCGGAAGAGGATGACGAAGACGATGAACTTTGCCATAGCGCTCGCTGGCAAGCTAGTGAACAGTTATCGGCATTCTTAGGAACATTGCACAAGCCATTGTCTGCCTTTGAGAGGAAAGCAATTGCTAAAAAGTACCCACGTCCAGATGTTGATTGTTTACACTCCCACTTTGGATAACTATCTCCCATCACTCTTGCCTGGCGTAAAAACTGTCGACAAGGACAATAAATTTTTGCAGGATCGTGTGTTAGACACCATGGGCCCGGTAGCCATGTTATTTGAGCATGTTTACAGCTTCCTTGCTGAAGCTAAGCCAGGTGAAAACGTGATCCTCAGTTATGAGCAGATGAAGGATCTTGGGGCAATCACATCAAATGCTATACGTCTACTGGGTAATGCCTCTGCACTTTTGTCAAAGGAGCGACGCAAGGCTGTCCTTAACAAAATCAATTCAATGGGAACTCTATCATCTCTTGCCCTCGAAGAGTTTCCACAAGCTGGCAAAAGTTTGTTTGGAGAGGGATTTGAAGCACCGATCAAGACCAGATCAGAGACAGCAAAGACCTTACTTTCAGCTGCTTCTGTGGGGCAGAATTCACGACCTGCTCAGTTTTTTCGAGGCCGCACCACCCCCTTCAGGAGACGAGGGAACCGCTGGGGTGGTGCCAGTCAAAGGTTTCCAAATGCCAGCAACTTCGGCCAGTTTCGGGGTTCATTCAGAGGCCGAGGCAGGGGTGCCAGAGGAGCCCTGCACCAAATCCCTCCAGCCACCCAGTAGAGAGGCCTTCTCACTTACCACCAGGTATGATGTTACATTTAAATCCTTTAGCCATAAATCACCTCCCCTTAGCGGGACGCCTAAAACATTGCATTTCAAACTGGGTTGTTATAAGCAAAGACCCTTGGGTCTTGGAAACTGTTCAGGGGTTTCATCTGGACCTCGTGAGTACCCCGCACCAATTATCTGTCCCGCTGACAATTCCTCACACAAAGGAGAATATGGCCCTTATAGACCTAGAAATACAACAAATGTTAGAGAAAGAAGCTATCCATGTGGTCCTCCCGGGAGAGTTACATCAGGGGTTTGTGAGTTCAATTTTTCTAGTCCCCAAAAAAGGGGGTGGTCAGAGGCCCGTAGTGAATCTCCGCCCCCTCAATCAGTTCATTCCTTACGAACATTTCAAAATGGAGGGGATTCATATGCTGAGGGATCTGTTAAGAAAAGGCGACTTTATGGTCACGATAGACCTGAAGGATGCCTATTTCACGGTGCCAGTATGGAAAAACCACCAAAAGTTTCCGAGGTTTGTTTGGAAAGAAACAATGTACGAGTTTGCCTGCCTGCCCTTCGGGCTCGCAAGTGCTCCCAGAGTCTTCATGAAACTTATGAAGCCTGTAGTAGGCCTGTTACGACAACTGGGCATCAGACTGATAGTCTATTTAGACGACATGCTAATAATGGCTCAGTCCCAGGACGTTGCCCTCCAACATGCCTCAACTGCCCTAGATCTTTTGCAAGGGTTGGGCTTCATGATAAACTATATGAAGTCAGTCCTAGTCCCTTCCACACAGATGGAATTTCTAGGGTTTGTGGTAGACTCCCTCACCCTGTCCCTCGCACTCCCTCGGGACAAAATCAGGAAAGTAAGAAAGGAGTGTCAGACCTTACTGGACTCACCACTAGTAACAGTGAGACAACTGGCCAAGTTACTGGGACACCTTACCTCTACCATTCAAGCTGTCTTTCCAGGGCCCCTCCACTTCCGCCACTTGCAAAGCGAGAAAAACAGGGCTTTAGTGCATTCTCAAACATACGACTCCGCTACTCCCCTTTGCCCTCAGGCCAAAGAGGAATTGGTTTGGTGGAGGGACAACCTGGAAGCATGGAATGGAAAAGCTCTGGTTTCAGGTTCTCCAGACTTAGTAAACGAGACAGATGCCTCCCGACAAGGTTGGGGGGCATTTTGCAACGGAGTGTCCACAGGGGGTCAGTGGTCTCAAGGGGAATCCCTTTTCCACATAAATTGTCTCGAACTTCTGGCTGGGGCATTTGCTGTCAAGACCTTTGTGAAAGGCAAAGTTCAAATGCGAGTCCGCTTGTTAATGGACAATTTGACTGCCGCCCATTACATAAACAAGATGGGGGGGGGGCACAAAATCCCCTGTTCTGGCACGTCTGGCATTAGATCTATGGGAGTGGTGCCTTCACCACAATATCCTCATCGAGGCTCAGTATTTACCAGGGGTACTAAATATCCGAGCAGACCGAGAATCTCGAGTATTTTTAGACCATCACGACTGGAAACTGGACCCCTTGTTGTTTGCGGAACTAAATCAGGTCTGGGGTCCCTTGGAGGTAGACCTGTTTGCCCCTCGGCTCTCAACTCAACTTCCACGGTTTTACAGTTGGAGACCAGACCCTCATTCAGAGGCAGTGGATGCATTTTCCCAGGACTGGGGCAAAGTGAGGGGATATGCATTCCCTCCCTTTGCTCTAGTAGGCCGCTGCCTCAGACAGTTACTAGACCAGAGTGTGTCACACCTTGTTCTAGTCGCACCAGTCTGGCAGTCACAGCCATGGTACCCTCTGCTTTTCGAGTTGTGTGTAGCACCGCCCATTCTGTTCCCTCACTACCCGGGCCTGCTGACACGACAAGGGGAAGTCCACCCCTTGCTGAACCTTCAACTGGCAGGTTGGCTACTATCCGCCAATCATATTCAGAAGCAGGCATTTCACAGCCAGCTCAAACCCTACTTGTTGCAGCCTGGAGGGATGGAACATCCAAAGCCTATGCATCAGCTTGGCGAAGATGGGATAGCTGGTGTCGAGAACGGAAACTTAATTCGGTTCAAGCTTCTGTAGAGTCTATTTTAGAGTTCCTCACTTCTGAATTTAATCTTGGGAGAGCTTATAGGACTCTTAATGTTTACCGGTCTGCCATTTCTAGCACTCACCCTAAAATTGATTCAGTTAGGGTTGGGGAACACCCCTTAGTGGTCCAGCTGTTAAAGGGAGCATACAATCTTAGACCGCCTTTACCTCGGTATTCTAGTACCTGGGATGTCAGCCTTGTTGTTTCTTTTATTGATGGTTTAGGGGTCAACGAGTCTCTCTCTCTTAAGGATTTATCCCAGAAGCTTGGTTTTCTCCTAGCCCTTACTGCATTGGAAAGGGTATCTGAAGTGGTTTCTCATGACCTTAGGTACAGGCGCTTTAAGGAGTGACCTTTGCGCTCCCAGATTTAACAAAGAAATCTCGAGCAGGCAAGGATCTCAAAACTTCGTTTCACGCTGGTTTTGAGGAAAATCCAAACCTTTGTGTGGTTAAGTGTCTTAAAGAGTATGAACGTCGCACTTCAGAATTCCGTCCCTAGACCCATCAAAAGCCAACAAGCTTTTATTATCATACATTCGCCCCCACAAGCCCATTTCAGGTGCTTCCCTCAGTAGGTGGCTGAAGGAGATAATCTCTCGGGCAGGTATTGATACGAGTATTTTTAAAGCTCACTCAGTAAGAGGAGCGTCTGCATCAGCTGCCTATGAAAGGGGTGCTTCTCTGCAGGATATCTTAGATCTTGCTGATTGGTCAACCGACTCCACGTTCAGGCGTTTTTATTACAGGCCTAGACACAATTCTAGCATTACAAGGACATTGCTAAATGTGCAAAGTTTACCGATTCAGTGAACATGACCCACTTTAAAAAACACAGTGTTATATGAGGCGACTGTTCTGAAGTATAATCACAGATTATGCTAGGGCCGCTTGCGGCCTGCAGTATAAGATGGATTATACGAAGATAAAGGAGACGAATATAACAATGTCCCTCCCGCCTCTCCCTTTTCTAGGACATATCCTTTTTGGGTCATGTTCATACCAGGTGCTTCTTATGTTTAATCCATTGCCTTCTTCTGTTTGCAAGTTCTTGATTTACAAGCATGTTGACCTTTCCTGCGGTCCATTTGTGTACGCTCAATAAAATGGCGAATTGGAGTGGAATGGCGCAAGGACTTATGGGGTGTTGGAATTATGTTAATTATGTTAATTATTCAAGTTTGCTTTTAATGCGCTGTATTTCAGAGCGAAATAAAGTTGGTTACACATTGTTATATTCGTCTCCTTTATCTTCGTATAATCCATCTTATATTGCAGGCCGCAAGCGGCCCTAGCATAATCTGATTGCGTGACAATAATATCAGCGTTATATCGCAGTTCTAAAAATACTTCAGTGCAATAAAATTCATTGTTCCAAATTGCTTCAAAAATCAATACGATCATTCAACATGAACCGACGAAGCGACAATGAAGTATCTTGAACACGTAGAAAGAAGAGAAAATTGCGTACATGTATTAAAGGCCAGAAATAAAAATCGAAGCCGAAGTGAAAGCACAGAGCCTTTAATGCCTAAATAACTAACATCTGTACGGTTTACAGCGAAGTCCAGTTTGATTTCATACAGTTCACAAAGACTTTGAATGAAAATTTAACGGTTCATAACGGTTCACGCAATATATTAAAGAATTAATATCATACATATTTTTTTAATTTTTGTCAACACAAAGAAAAGGAGCAAGAGGTGCTGCAGTTACGGAATGAACTTGCTGAGCTACAACGCGATCAGTGCGAACAGAAGGTGGTTCGACCACACCTTGAGAACAAAAAGCCTCATGCGTCCTCTCTGAGAGTCGACGATTTACGCGAAACAGCTTCCTTGACAAAGAAAGTGGATAGGAAGTTGTCAGCCTTGGGGTTAAAGGATGATGGCCTGGCTTCAAGCTCTGGAGACGACGACCAGCTTTCTTCGGAGGACGAGGATTCAGAGGCAGTTAGGAAGCAGCAGGCTAAGCATGAGAAGCTTTTAAAGTCCGGGAAAACCGCTAAAATAACATTGCGCATCCATCGCCCTCAAATTTGGCCTCATAGCAAACTTAGTTTGTTATGTCAGTAAGAATATTTCATATGATGAACTGACTATAGAAGAGTTCACTGCCGGATATTGTTCTATTCTGCGTTCTTCGATTTCTGTTCCTCAGAAAGACGCGCATATCGCTCATTTATGCGGTCTAATGTATTTGGCCATTCAGCATGAGTGGTTTTCAGTCCGGGAATTTTATGCAGCAGTTTTGCTGGAGATTGAACAAGGTCATTTGCACTGGGGTGATTCGTTTGAGCATTTGAAACACCATTCTTTACGCGTCAAGAAACGTTCCGGGGTGGTACGTCCATCATCATCCACGCCTGTTGTCCTATTTTGTCGTGATTTTCAAAGACATCGTTGTAAGCTCACAAAGGATCATTATGGTACTATTCGTGGGGAGCGAAAATAGCTTCAGCACGTGTGTGAGGAAAACTGTGCTTTATGATGTTCCAGAATTGGAACTACAAGGACACTTCGATCCTATAGCCACGTTAGACCGTTTTAGAATCTGCTCTGTTAAATGGATCTCCATAAACAGGATCGCTGATGGTGGGCACATCCCGGATGATCAATTGCCAACAGTGGATGAGATATCTAAGGGAAAAAAGAATGCATCTCCCTCTCTTTTCAGAGTTTGTGATCCAGACACCTTTGTTGCGGGTGAAATTCATCATCACGTTGGTTTCAATTGACAAGTACATTACCCATTTTAAAGGTTGTTTTGCTGGGCAATCATATAACTCGGAATATCCGGTTTCCAGAATATTTCATAATCACGAATAGTGTAAAAAATTTACAGAGTTTGTTAATCGACCTATCGAGGATCATATCGAAACCGGCGCTGTTAGAGTCATTGGCAAAGTTTCTGATTCTGCCCCCCCCCCACTTTCGGTGATGCCCCTTACTGTAGAGCCAAACAAGCCTCGTCTGTGTCATGACGAAAGATATTTAAATTGTTGGATTAAGGATACGCCGTTTTCCCTGGATTCCTTGCTGGATCTCACACGTTATGTGGAGGAGGGACATTTTTAAACAAAACTTGATGATAAATCTGGTTATGATCATGTATCCTTGGATCCCCCCAGTCGCCAATTAGTAGGTTTTCAATGGGCGGGCTGGTGGTTCGTAAATAACGTTCTACCTTTTGGCTGGAAAACATCACCGTATATATATTAACAAAGAAAATGGCACCTCTTTCTCCTTATCCTCAATGGAAATTCTCTTCGGCACGAACTCCTCCAAGACTGACATGATTACCAATAATTTAAACTGTACTCTGCTCTTTGCTAAATATTACCTCTATACCCAAAAACTAGCACAGAAAAACCTATCTTTAGAAGAATTTGTAGTTAAATTAAACTGTCGATCTCATTTAGAAAAATTCCCTCTGCAATCTAAAACATAAGTATTATATAAATTAAAACATACTGTTAACTATTGAAGTTACCAAATAATTAGTGCAGTTTCAGACTATAAACAAAAATTGAAATTGCCAACGCCAACCCAGTCTCGGAATGTCTAGTGTAGTGTATTGTTGTAACATCTTGTCAGGTATTCCTTTGTATTGTAACCTTTCAAATCGCTTGTTAAGTAAATATTTTGCATAAATGTGACCCTCCATACGAAAACACGTCTTATCAAATATTGTAATTTAGTGAAACCGGGTTTCAAAAGGGTTTCCAAAGGGTTTCAAACCCCCTGAAACCGGGTTTCCAAAGGGTTTCCAAAGGGTTTCCAACGTGTTTCCAACGGGTTTCCAAAGGGTTTCAAACCCTCCAAAACCGGGTTTCCAAAGGGTTTCTAAGTGACCTCAAACCCCCCAAAAAACGCTTTTGTTGATAAGACGTGTTTTCCTATGGAGGGTCACAAATAAAAAAAAAAAATCACCGTATATTTATCATTCACTTGGATTGGTTGCATCACAAACTCTTCGTTGCTCTGGAGTTCCATGTTCACAATACATCGATGACCGGCACTTAGGCCAACTCAGGCGAGCCATTCCATCACATGCTATCCAACTATGCCCAACTACCCTATGTCCTGTTCAAGACGATTGCATCCAGTTGGCTTCAAATGCTTGTTACGTGGCTATTCGAATTTTGACCTCGTTGGGGTATTATTTAAATCTTCCCAAGTCAGTCCTTGTTCCAACACAGTCGCTGATATTCCTTGGTCTTCAGTGCGATTCTCAGTTGAGAGCATTCTCTCTCCCGCCCCCCAAATTGCAGAAGTTTGCGGCGTTGAGAGAGACGATTCTTCAACAGCGAGAAATTCCCCTTGTTACCTTGCAAAGATTGACGGGCAAGTGTATCTCATTCATGCTTGTAGTCCTGGCGGCAAAGTTGTTTACGGGAGAAATGTCAATTGTGATCTCGAAAGCTTCCAAGAACAAACGGCCAATCAGAGTTAGTGGTCCTTTACAAGAAGAAATCATGTACTGGCGCTTCTTAGTTTTAAGTCTGGCTCTGCCATTACCTTAGCACTGACAGGTGCAAATTTGGCGGATATCATGAGCCATGTTGGCTGGGGGAGGGAACACACTGCTCGCTACTATATGCAGCTGGCAAAAGTTGTTCAGTTTGACAGTGTAAGTTCTCGTTTAGCCAATGCTGTAGATAGTCACCACACAACTGCTGAATTGACTTAACTATATCAGGATTTAAATCACCTGAAGAATGTTGCTACAGCTTTCCTTCCCGTGGAGTCTTTAAAACACAAAAATGACGACTTGCCTTAATCTTGTCGAACGTTTGGTTAGCACACTGTTTTTCTCTCATCTAGAAGCAGAATTTTCAGAAGTTGACTTTTAGATCAGGTGACAGTTCCGAAGTGCGTATTAGTAATCGGCTCCTGGTATTAGGTGTAAGTTTTTGGTGTAAGATTTGGGTGTGTGTATTGGGTGTGAGTACTGGGTGGAGTATTGGGTATAAGTATTGGGTATGGGTGCTAGGAGAGTTGAGGTTTTACTGTAGGTTGACTATATAGAGTTAATAAAGGGAGTGGACGCCGGTATATGTGTTTGGTCCCTTTTTTCATAATTGTTCTAAGTGACTGGAACAATAATCTTCAATTATTTCCCATTCTTAATCAGCGATCCGTGGAACAGAGGGCAGTTTGGATAGTTTACTATGGAACATGAGTGTATGTAGATAAACATTGAGGGAGCCTGATCTTGGCCATCATAATATGATGCGCTGGGCAGAAAGCGAATATTATTCGCTCTCTGCCCAGCGCATCAACAAATATTTTCTTTCTTAACAAGTTGCATGCATGCAAACAATGATTTGGGGGTGCAGAACTGGAGCAATATTTTTATGGCGTGAGCCAATTGATTTGTTCTTGGGGAAGAAAGACTTTGAGAATGTCGTTTTCTTGATTTCAGTAACAAATATTAAGTGACTTTTGATGTAACATCAAATTCTCTCTGTGTTTCACAAGGGAATACAAAGCGTAACCCCTCTCAAGCCAGTAACCATACCCAGACTAGAACTGACAGCTGCACTCGTCTCATCAAAGATCAGCTGCGTGCTGCGGAAGGAGCTGGAGTATGCAACGATGAAAGAAGTCTTCTGGACTGACAGTAAGACAGTACTGGGTTACATCAATAATGACGCCAGAAGATTCCATGTATTCGTTGGTAATCGAGTTCAAGAAATATGTGAGCAGTCATCGCCTAACCAATGGCACTATGTCAGTACCAAATCCAATCCAGCGGACATAGCTTCCCGCGGTGCCGGAGCTCAAGAGCTGATTGACAAGCCTTTGTGGTGGGATGGGCCAGAATTTCTGGGACTTGTGTGAAGACTGGGATTCCGTCGATGACATTGCTTTAATCAATCCTGGTGACCCCGAAGTCAAGAAAGTCTACACGAGAGCTACCCAGCTCCAAGAGCCAAGGCTATCATCTGTACTGGAGCGTCTGACATGTTTCTCCAGCTGGCACCGAGCAAAGAAAGCGACTGCTGTCTGTCTCTGACTTCAACAGAAATTCCGAAAGTCAGCTGATCACCTTTCCCAAGTCGAGGAAAAGAACGTAAAGAAACGAGACGAAGGGATTGCTAGCTATAAGCCAGTCGATGTCAAGGAACTACAACATGCCGAGCTGCAAATCATCAAGATAGTGCAGAGTGAAGCATTCTCAGAAGTAATTCAGTTGCTTAGAGATGTCAAAGTCAAACTACAAGACGCGGACCAAGACGTCAACAAAGACAAGATTAAGACGATGAAGAAGTCAAGCTCCTTGTACAAGCTGGACCCCTTTCTAGACAAAGACGGCATTCTGAGGGTTGGTGGGCGATTAGGACAATCAAGTGTTCCCTATGATGTGAAACATCCCATCATTCTACCAAAGAAAGGACACGTGACGAACCTTATCCTTTGCCACTATCACCAGTCAGTCAAGCATCAAGGTCGTGGTATTACTCAGAATGAAATCAGATCAAGTGGCTACTGGATTGTTGCTGGGAGTTCTGTGGTGTCCAATCACATCTCCAAATGTGTGTCCTGTCGGAAGCTGAGAGGAAGTCCTCAAGAACAGAAGATGGCAAACTTACCAGAAGATCGCCTAGAACCAGCTCCGCCCTTTACATTCTGTGCTGTGGATTACTTTGGTCCCTGGCACATCAAAGAAGGTCGTCGTGAAGTTAAGCCTTACAGGGTGCTGTTTACGTGTTTAGCGTCCAGAGCCATCCACCTCGAAGTCGCGAGCAGTCTGTCTACTGACTCGTTTCTCAATGCCTATCGTCGATTCATAGGACGCCGCGGCCCAGTACGACAGCTTCGATCTGACCAAGGTACGAATTTTGTTGGTGCAAGGAACGAGCTGCAACAGGCGTTATCAACTTTGGAACACGAGAAGATACGACAAGAATTAGTGAAAAATAGCTGCGACTGGGTGAATTTCAAGATGAACGTTCCTGAAGCAAGTCATATGGGTGGTGCCTGGGAACGTCAAATCCGTACAGTTCGAAATGTGTTGGCATCACTTCTCGCACAACATGCTGCCCAGCTCAATGATGAAACACTCAGAACCTTTATGGTGGAGGCCGAAGCCATCATTGTCGCCCATTGACCGTTGACACAATTAACTCTCCACAGATGCCTGAGCCACTGACACCCAACCGCTTACTCACCATGAAGTCTAAGGTGATACTCCCCCCACCTGGCGAATTCCAACGTGCTGATCTGTATTCCAGAAAACGATGGCGGAGAGTCCAGTTTCTGGTCAATGAGTTTTGGGTGAGGTTAAAATTAAATTAGAGTCCCTGATAGCCAAAAGCCAAAATTCTTTAGACATTCATAACAAAAAATGGCAACTGTTGCTTTCTATAATTTAGATAGAAGTACTGTATACTCCCTGTATCTTGTTCATTTTGTTTTAATTAATTTGTAGGTGTTTAGTTTATATAATGTAAGTAATGTAAATGATCGAATGAAGTGTAAGTGAATTTGTTTTTGAATAAAGGTTAATTAAAAAAAATGTTACACCTTGCATACGCCTACCCTCATTATACATAGATTTTAGTCCTCATCAATGTTGGACGTTTGACAAAGCCTAAACTGGTGCAACTGGCGTAAAATTAACGCTTGGGTAAACGTCTGACTTATGTGCTTAGTCTCGGGTGTACGACGTTTATGCAACCAGCGCCAGGTTACGATGTCCTTTCACTTAGCGATCTGTGTCTTTAAATTAGCAGTTCAAGTTGAAATGCATAAAGATTTATCTGCTTAATATAAACCTGAATGATGTAAATACTCACTGGCACAATTTTGGAATAAAGAGCTGATAATTATTTCCTGATAATAAAGCCGTAAATCCAGCTCATGGCTCGTGTATGACGACCTGACCTAAAAGGTTTAACTTTACAATTACCTGCTACGTATATAAAGTACTGACCCAAAGGAAACAAAGGAACAGAGGAAAGGAACAGGGGAACGGAGGAACAGAGACACAGAGGAATATCATCGTGTTGTTGAGTATGCCTTGTATCTGAAAGCCTAGCTCAGAGTTTGCATAAAAAGTGTGAGGCACCTACAATGACTCAGTTTACAGGAAGGAACCTTCTATTACTCCAGTCCAGACACAGACGAATGCAACGTGAGGTTAACGATTGTTCTGAAGGTATTTGGTTTTGGCCAGTTTCCCATACCTAGAGATGGCGACTGTTTTTTTTTTTTCACTGTATCTCTTCAATTTTAAGTTGCTTGACGAGAGAGAACGCCAACGTCGCCTCTCATTTGAAATCCATCGGGCTATGTAACGACGTACCTAACAAAGACAGAGTAATCATTCTTAGGCGGTTGATTGTAGAAGAGTTCACAGGGCCAAATCGGCATTTATACGAACCATTCCTTGTAACATCCACCATTTTATATGACAAAAACTCAAAAGTTTTATGAACCGGGCCACTATGATTCGGAATTAGGAAACTGTGTTCCGATGGCGATGAGTAACATCCTGCAAGTACCTCTAGTTATTTTCACATCGATGGAAAACTATCCCATAACTCATGCCATTCCAAGAACATGTGTGCTGTCAAAAGCTCCAATATATCTTGGTTATATTCATAACGGCAACGGACATTATAACTTGCTGGTCGAAGAAACAAATGCAGGTTCTGTTCAACAACGACTGACACAACTGTCAGGGAGGGAGGCAAGCAACCTGGAATTACCGTAGACATCGATGAAAATCGATGTTCATGTGGCCGCGGAGCCACTGGGATGAAAAGAGCCAGTTAATTTTGCAAAACATACCAGTCACGTTGTCCGTATTTTCGTGCCATACAAAGCTGTAATCGTAACTGTTCCTGTCATTCGTGTCAAAATCCTGATGGTATTAATGCACAAGAAAAGAACACCATGATCGCACCACTACCAAGAAAAAGAGTAAAACAAGACTTTCAACAAGATGTAAAACAAACCGATAGTGACTACATGAAAAGTAAAGCGGAAGAGCCCATCGTCCCAAGTTGGTTGGAAGATGAACTATTTGTCTTTGAAGCGCTGATGTTGTACTTATTGGTCAGCAACCAAGATATCTCCCCAAAAAAGATCTATACAGACTACCACAAAATGGTGGAATTTTGCTCTGAATTGACAACAACAACACTTTATTAAATAACAAATATTAACGATTTAAATAGTACCTACCCACAAACCGATAGACCTACCCACAAACCGATTGACAAATTTGGAGCTTTGTCTGTGCCCTGAATCCTTTCTAGCGGTGTCACAGAAAATTCAAGGAATTAAGGCAAAATTACTAGTTGACGAGGAATTCTTGAAAACACAAATACAATATAATTGGTTCAGAGACTAAGCATTCCACAAATTAATAATTTTATTAATGAAATAATTGTTTCTTCAAAAATTTTTTTATTCAATCAATGAATCAGTAAAAATTGGCAAGTTTGATTTGATTTGATTGATATCGATTGTATTGATCTATCAGTAGAAATCGATGTCAGATGTAAAATAGTAAGATGGTACTTTTATAATTGAAATTGTCAACAATCCGTTTAAAATGTACACAAATCAATTGTATGACAAGTGTATTAAAAGATTTAACCTTTATCGATCATTTTTCCAGTTTCATATAAAGTTACGTTTTGTTACAATGATGAATAAATCTACTTTAAACTATGGCCCGGGTCGCATATGTTAAGTTGCTGTTTACTTTAGGGTCAAAAACTGTCAACATGTGACATTTTCATATGCGACCGACATTTCTGGCGCTGGTTGAAATTTTCAAAATTTTCTAAACATCAAAGATGCCGAAGAGTATGGGTGGGGCTGGTAGATTTTTTTAAAATCTGGCTTAAAACAAAGGAAGCCGCAACCAAAGATGTCAACACTTGTCAGATAAATGGATAAACGCGAAACAGAACCGTGCTTGCAGGAATCATGAGTGCAGAAAGTGCGGGACAAGCAGCAAAGTACAAGTGAACAACATGAGCGGCAGGTATTATGATCCCCGTTTTCCTTATGGCTTTTATTTGCCTAGGTCCAGTAGCCACAACATTTCTAACATGCGGTCCATGCCCTCATCCGTGCCATCATTTGGTACCGTAGATACTAGCAGCGACCCGTACACACCAGCGACTCAGCTTTCAAGGCATTCTCCAAGCAGCCCGCCACAATTAAAAGAAGGCAGTGGAGGCGCAAGTTCAAGCTCGAGTTCAACCGAAGAGGATGCGAAAAAGCCAAAGCAGTATGACAAATGGAGTTATACGTAACAACAATTTCTGTTGAGCCTCTGGGCAGACCGATTTGATCACCTTGAAAGCAAAGATGCGAGGAAAGTGTGGGATGAGGTGGCGCGGGAACTAAACAAGAAGTTTAACACGACACGGCCCGCGGATAAATGCAAGGCCAAAATAAAATATCTCATCGAGAAGTACAAAGCAGTCAAAGACTGGAATGTTAACCAATCTGGGGGAAACAGACGGCAGTCAATATTTTATGAAGAGATTGATGCCATTCTCGGTTGTAGGGACGTTGTAACCCTTTGTCATGTCGCAGAAGCTGGCAGCAGTGAATCAAGTTCTGAATTGAATCAACAAGATAAGGTTGCCGAAACAGAAACCAGTGCTGTAAGAAAAGGCAGAAAACTGAAAAGAAACAGACAGAGGGCCAGGATTGACGTGCAAGACGACGAGGAAAAAGAAATGCTGAAAGCTTCCTTCGCTGGCCTCGAAGAGCAGAGGAAAGAAATGAGCGAGTTTATGAAAAGCTTCAACAAAATGCAGGAACAGCAAGTTAACACAATGAATTCTTTGGTCGGTGCGCTAACCAATTTCTTACAAAGCAGCAACAAGAATTGACTCATTGAGTGTGTTAACTTCGTATTATAAACACTACAAAGTATTTTAGCCAAGGACCTCACGTTTCTGTTTCAATCATGAACGATAATTTACAATTTATTGATTGTTTTCATCTGATGTATTATCATGGAAAGCTAAAGTCGTCCACTTTCTATATTTCAAACAATCACATGATGTACAATATTTTAGTGTAAAACATTTAAGTTGAATATCTATACTACTGTAATGGTCATGTCCAATTTCGTTTATGTTACAGAATTCATATTGATTTCTAAAGGATGATTTTGGTATTCTACAGATCAAGCTACGATTTTATTGATATGTTTAATTCAACAGAACATGAACATGATATAATTATATTAGCTTTATATATGTCGATCAAGTCTGTATTGTACGAGTCAGATAAACGACTCCCATATTTAATAAAAATATAGCAGATACCGTTGAAAAATTTACAGTGATTCTTTTAGGAGATCCCGAATGTCGTCTCCATCGTGCAATACATCCGCTGCTACATTTGTTGGAATAGTTAGGATTTCTCTTTGTTCTGCTTTTCTGAATATCCGACTTCGTCTGAGTACGCGACCATCGTGCATCCTTCACGGATATCCACAGGCAAAATCAAGGAATAACTTTTTACCATTAACCACTGCTTGAATGATAAAATCGCACTGCTGATATCAATAAGCAGTGTCTGCTGATAATTTATCAGTCTTTCGTACAACATAAACAATGCAACCATTTGTTGATGTTGAATGCTGATAGTCTGAAGGAGAAATATCACAAGAGCGATGCAAAATGCTTGATTTCGATCCATGTTTACATGCTGTGTACACGGGAGACTCGAGCGGGAAGATGTATAGTTGATGACAGATGTCTAATTATCCGAGTACAAATGCAACTCCACTTGACCCTAAAAAAATTTGTGGACTTACGGTTGTGGTTTCAAATTTTTATTGACTAGAAAATTTACCAAGGACCATATGTGACCCGGGCCTATGCGCCTTTTGATCCAAATTGTCAAAAATCAAATAAAAAATTATAGTTTGAAAGTGAACTGTCGTATACTTTGAAACTTTTAAATTTCTTAATATTACAACTGATAGCAATTATATCGATCGAATATTAAAAAGCATTCAGATTTGCAAAAATTAATCCTGTCTTGACTGCTTTGAGTTTATTGGGCAGTGACGTTCAGCTGTTGGCCTTGTCTCCTACATTTGTCAGTTGTCCTTCCTGTAGGGTACGTTAAAGATCCCATAGCACTCTTCGCAAAGAGTAGGGGACAGTTCCTGGTGTCTGTGATCTGGCTTTGTTTAGGCAAAACATGGCACATGACACAAAATTGTTCGTGTCTGCACATGAATCTATTGCCAATGTTAATTCCATAAAACTGATTTCAAAACAAAAAACAGAGAAAGAAATACAGCAAACAACAAAAAATATTTCAAAAATGAATTCACACGTGCACGCGGGTCTAGAATCAGTGACCTTCCGGACAACATCGGCATTCTTAACTAACATCAAACTATTGCGCCATCGACATTAATTTCACAATTTCCGTGAAATTTTAATATATTATAAAGATTATTTTGTTAAATTTGGATAAAAAAACCTTCGTAGCTGTTTTACGCAGCCTGCCACAGATGCAACAGTTTCCAGTAACCCACATCAATGCCTTTCAGTTCAAGTTAAACGTTTCTCTCATTAACACATTATAATAAAAATTATGTATCTAAATATATATATATAAACGACGATCAGTATATAGGGGAAACAAAAAACCCCGTTCATCGCCGTACAAACCAACATCGCAGCAACATAAACGCAGGTCATAAGAACATTCCCACTGTCAGACACTTTAAAAACTGTGGAGTTAAACATTTAAAATTAACCGTCATTGAAAAAGTTAGAAATCCTAATCAAGACATTAGAAGAGCAAGAGAAAGCTATTGGATTTCTAAATTCAAGCCTACTATTAATAGCCTAGTTAAATTTACGTAATATATTGTTTGGCTTAGTTTAGTTTAGTTTTATAGCTCCTTATCTGATTATTACGTCAGCATGTCACCTGTGTTCTTTCCGTTAAGCTTTTTAAATTTCGAATGTTGTAACAGTTAGTATATACCTCAGATGCTCCTGATGAAGACCGTTATGGTCGAAACGTTGAGCGAATAAACCAGCAAAGCTACATTGGAGTTGGACTCTTGACCCTCACATTTTCGGTTTTATATATATATCCAGGATAATCTTTGTATTGTGTGTCGAGAGGGCTCGATACCATCGGTAGAGCGAATATAAAGAGAATAAGTGGACACGGTTATTTGACTTCGGTTAAATGCATACAGGTCTGTTTCATACAGGGCGAACCTGCACTCCTCAGTGCAAGACCAAAGTGCAGGTTCGCCCTGTACGAAACAGACCTGTATGCATAAACCGAAGTCAAAAGTTTAACCGTGTCCACTTATTCTCTTTATATATATATATATATATATATATATATATATATATATATATATATAATCGAGGTGAACTGATCAACTGAAGATTCGGCTTGGCATTTTATTACTAACTAGTTTCATACCGCACAATATGTGCGGCACTCATCAGATAAAATAGCCAAATATATATATATATATATATATAAATTCTTTGACAGTTCAGTTGAATGGATTTCAAAAAGCGCTCAACTCTAATTCATTAGAGGAGCAAAGACAAATTCATTGAATGCAGATCAGACTTCAGAAGATATTCATTCGTTTAATGCTACAGTTCTGTTTCGTATGGTCAAAAGATGACCACACTCATCAGGCAATTTTAACGAATAACCCGTACATTTCAAAACTGGCGGTTATAAGCATTTAACACCGTTGCTATGCAATATATAAACAAAAATGAACTACGAGGTATATAAATAGATGCAATAACATACAAAAGCGGAATGAGGGGTTGCGTTACTGTGTGACAGCTACGTTATCATGAAGTTCTTGAGTATAAATCTGTTCCTGTGGGGGCATGAACTTGCTAGTTCGTTGCGTTTGTTAAGGCTACATAATTCTTTTTGACAGATTATAAAAAATTTTTCACTAAGGCAGAGGTTACATTTTTTGCTAATATTATTATATGGTTTACATTTTCTTAGTATCCTCCATTTCACATTGAAGGGTTTCTTTGCCAATTTGAGGGTCCAAATGTGTTTTGATAGTTCAGTCTCGTTTCTTTTCTTGTGGTTTCGGAAGGATGCTGTGTGATTTCTGTATCGTTCTTTGAAGTTAGTTGCCAGTCCTACGTAAGTTTCAGTTGCAGTGCCAGTTGTGACAGTCGCTTGGTACACAACGTTGTTTGTGAGGCATTGTCCGTCGAGGGGGCATTGTTCTTTCTTTCTGCAGTTGCATTCTTTCACGGGTTCCGTTATCGGGGTTGACGTGTAATTGGAGAGGACTGTTTTGTTATGTGACGCGATGATGGATTTCATGTTTGGCATGCAGGAGTAGCTGAGTTTTAGCGTGTCTTCAACAGACACACGTTTTAGCGTGTCTTCAACAGACACACGCTAAAACTCAGCTACTCCTGCATGCCAAACATGAAATCCATCATCGCGTCACATAACAAAACAGTCCTCTCCAATTACACGTCAACCCCGATAACGGAACCCGTGAAAGAATGCAACTGCAGAAAGAAAGAACAATGCCCCCTCGACGGACAATGCCTCACAAACAACGTTGTGTACCAAGCGACTGTCACAACTGGCACTGCAACTGAAACTTACGTAGGACTGGCAACTAACTTCAAAGAACGATACAGAAATCACACAGCATCCTTCCGAAACCACAAGAAAAGAAACGAGACTGAACTATCAAAACACATTTGGACCCTCAAATTGGCAAAGAAACCCTTCAATGTGAAATGGAGGATACTAAGAAAATGTAAACCATATAATAATATTAGCAAAAAATGTAACCTCTGCCTTAGTGAAAAATTTTTTATAATCTGTCAAAAAGAATTATGTAGCCTTAACAAACGCAACGAACTAGCAAGTTCATGCCCCCACAGGAACAGATTTATACTCAAGAACTTCATGATAACGTAGCTGTCACACAGTAACGCAACCCCTCATTCCGCTTTTGTATGTTATTGCATCTATTTATATACCTCGTAGTTCATTTTTGTTTATATATTGCATAGCAACGGTGTTAAATGCTTATAACCGCCAGTTTTGAAATGTACGGGTTATTCGTTAAAATTGCCTGATGAGTGTGGTCATCTTTTGACCATACGAAACAGAACTGTAGCATTAAACGAATGAATATCTTCTGAAGTCTGATCTGCATTCAATGAATTTATATATATATATATATATACTTACTTGACTGTTGGCATAATAGACACTATGGACACTATAGATTGTTATAGTTATCGCCGACACTATACGATAGTTCATGAAATCACTTTTCGTGGGCAGAAAACATTGCATCTTTGCAAATTGTAGTGAGCAATTAAGATTTTAAATTATGAATATATCGCCTCCTCTGTCTCTCTGTGCCTCTACTCCTCTGTGTCTCTGTTCCTCTGTTCCTCCGTGTCTCTGTTCTTCTCTTCCTCTGTGTCTCTGTTCCTCTATATCCGTTCCTCTGTGACTCTGTTCCTCTGTCTGTGTCTCCGTTCCTCTGTCTCTGTTCCTCTATATCCGTTCCTGTGACTCTTCCTCTGTGTCTCTGTCTCCGTTCCTCTGTGTCTCTGTTCCTCTGTGTCTCTGTTCCTCTGTGGCTCTTTCCCTGTGACTGTGCCTCTGTTCCTCTGTCTCTGTTCCTCTGTGTCTCTATTCCTCTGTTCCTCTTCTGTCTCTTTCCTCTGTTCCTCTGTTCCTCTAACCTTTAGGTCACTACCTTGTAATGACGTCAGTCAGGTCGTTGCTTCTCCTTCCTCTCTATCAGTTTTATACATAGCAGGTAATTGTAAAGTTAAACCTTTAGGTCAGTACCTCCTTATGATGTCAGTCAGGTTGTCATACACGAGCCATGAGCCGTAAATCCGCTGGAAGAAAAACATCTTTCTCGCTCCGAACTTTGCTGCTTAGTAACCTGGCTTAGTAAGTACATGTAGTTATCAGTTACCAGTACTCGACCAATTTTGTTGTTTATCAAGTCGTTTTCAAAGATTCTTAAGCTTCTTTGGTATTTTGCCTACCTTCTAAAGCCACTTTCCATCACTCCACAATTAGAAAGGTTCGTTATAAATTAGTATGTTTGATTTTATAAGCCTATTTCAAAAATTATGGACAAAATGCCCACATATACATGTGTTGCTAAAACCCACTAAAATGCTCACGTGCACGCGATAATAAACTTCACGTTAAAACTTGCTGTGATTTTTTTCATATATCCATAGTACCTGTGAGAAAATTCTAAGAAATACAAGATTAGTTTTCCAAGAAAATTCTTACCCAGAATAAATTAAGAAAACTTAGTTTTTGGCCTCAAAAATAGGGGTCAACTTATACACAGGATCGACTAATACATGGGTAAATACATGTACGGTACCTTGTGCACTCTACTGAGAAGTTGACTTCTTGTACAGTTAGATTCGTGTGACTTGAAATAACGTAAAAAATATAGCTGAAACCTCACTCAATTATAATAATGACAATAACAAAGGTAGTATTCGTGATGCCTATTGGCCATTATTTTACATTCATCGTTTGTTTAGGAAATATTCGCACTGGTGCCTGTTACAATATGTCAATCATAGAACAATAAGTTTCTGTATCATTAGCTTAAGTTACATTGTATCATGTCACTTTGAGATACAGCTTGGAAGTAAAGCACGTTTACAGCTGAGACTACTGTTATAGTCATTGATCTAGAGCATATTGAAACAGTGCCGATATAAAACTCACTATGTCAAGCTTGGGCAAGCGAAAGCGTGCAAAAGCACGCTAGTTTTTATAACAGCCAATTTTACTACATACCTTCATCTGCACTGGTGCCGATAAACACTCAACATGTCAGGCTTGGGCAGGCTAGTTTTTATAAATGTAATTTGTGGCGTTTGAGTAATGGCAATGCAACTTAGACAAATTGATATTTCTACGCACGGGACCAGCAGGGCTAGGTTCGACTGTTACAGTGCATGATGGGTATCATGCTGCCTATAAAGTCATAGTTTGTCACGTGGTGAGGCATTCTAGGCCTGCACCAGTTCATTAATGTTTCTTCATTTTGTCCCTGTCATTCCTGTTTTCTGAGATGACAACTCTATCCTAAGACGAAATCACTAAATTGGTCGAGTCTCCTATCCAGAAGAATAACAAACAGATGGATTCCATGAAGGATGTTTTTCAACAGTCCATCAACGATCTGAAGATGTCCCAAACGGACTAATCTGAGGCACAGATTCGGGAAATCAAAAAGATCAAACTAGAAGAGCCGAGGCATTTCAAGAAGAATTAAGGCGAACAAAGATCAGTTCAGGTTCAACACAAAACTTCAGGATGTCCTTGATGACCCCAAATCCTCTGTCCAAGCGAGTGCCTTGCAGAAGGTTAAGGAGTTGCTCGACAAAGGTGAGAACTTATTTAAGGAAAGACAAAAGCACATTCTTCTTGCGGAAAAGGCAGAGTACGGTTGGTCCAGTCAACGAGTACGACACTTAGCTCTAAGTATATTTAACTTGTGTGTCACAAATAGTATTTCACTTGAGATGAAATGGATTCTCAGGAATCTTAATACAGAGGTACATTGTTTAAGTCGAATTGTTGATTTTGATGATTATGCTTTAAATGATTATGTATTTAGAATGTTGGATGTTAAATGGGGTCCACATTCGCGTGTAATTACAATGCTAAACTTCCCCGTTTTAACTCCAGGTTTTATCAACCTGGTACAGAAGCTGTCGACACCTTTACTCAGGACTGGAGTCTCGAGAATAATTGGCTGGTACCTCCTGTTTGCTTGATCACTAGGGTTATTAATCATCCGAGATTGTGATGATTGTTTTCACGCTACTCTTCACTGACCTTATTCGAAGCTTATATAGCCTTGTGTAAGTGAAGAACCGTACTTATTTGCCTGGATCTGTGGTATCTAGTGGTATCTGTGGTATTTTGAAAAAGTCCATTGTTCTCTTTTGTAAACAAACCTTGTCAATGTTAATAATTCTTTTGCTTGATCACTAGGGTTATTAATCATCCGAGATTGTGCAAGGCAGAGGGTACACTAGTAGTCCCATTGTGGAAATCTTATTTTTGGATTGTTTTATGTAGTGATGGCAGACACTGGAGTTCGTGCTTGATTGGCTAGTACTCCCAGATTATAATTGTTTATTTCTAAGGGGGAAGGCCCAGAACTCTTTGTCTGGTGCGAAGAGTCTGTCGTTCAAAGTAGTAGCTTTGCGTGTAAAGTTCAATGGCAGTGCTAGAAATTATTTACCAGGCTTCTGTACCGAGCAGAGTGGTACATGTGATGATTGTTTTTCACGCTACTCTTCACTGACCTTATTTGAAGCCTTATATAGCTTTGTGTAAGTGAAGAACCGTACTTATTTGGCTGGATCTGTGGTATTTTGTATAAGTCCATTGTTCTCTTTTGTAAACAAACCTTGTCAATGTTAATAAATTCTTTTCTTTGGTTTACTGAGTTTGTTTTTTCTTTGCGATACTAAGCTTTAGATTTATAGTGGGCGTTGTTCCTATAGTATTTGTTAAAAAGGTTATTTTAACTTCTTGTCACGAACAGTCACGTATGTCATGAACAGTCGGGCGTATTGCGCAAAGCATTTTATTATGTAATATTTAGTCATGTGTTTGCGGTTTTGTTTGTACAGAACATTCTTGATTTAAACTTGATTTATCGGTTCTATACCATTATCAAATTACTTGTACATAAATTATTTTCAAACACTTGTAATGTTTAGCATTCACTTCGATTAAGAATAAAAGAGTTACAATCGATAAAACGATGGAATCTATTGTGAGTTTATAAAGTTCTGTACTTTACCCGTTTTTCTGTCAGATGTTTTCCAACAAGGTGTTTGGAAGGGAATATCCATTTTCAAAGATCCTGGATTGAAGAGCATGGCCAGCAGGCTGCAGACCACTGTGTTGATGTCCAAGGCTTACAGCACCGTGAATGGATATTCATGCGCGTATAATAGGTGGAAAGAATTTGCATTGGGCTGGGGGGAGTTTTCACATTTCCCTGCAGACCCCCTTCCAGTAACGCTTTATTTGCAATATTTAATTAATACTACTAGATCTCATAGTTCTGTTGGTGCTGCTTTCTATGGTAGTAAATGGGCACACGAAACTGCTGGACTGGTATCCCTTACTGATAGCTCGCCAGTTGTGGCTGCTAGGGAAGCAGCAAAAAGAATTTTAGGCACTGCTAATCGGAAGGAGCCTTTGCCGTTGGAAGTGCTTAAAGCTATCGTGGACAGGGCAGATCTATCCAATGGCTTGGAGCTCAGAAACGTTTGCCTTTATTTACTTTGTTTCCCTCGATTTTTTTAGGTTTGGTGATGTTAGCAGGATCAAAAGAAACCATATCTCTTTTCACAACGGTTTTATGAGGATCAAAGTTGAAAAAAGCAAAAATGATCAACTTAGAGAAGGCAACAAAGTATTGATTTCTGAAGCAGAGGGCTCAGCTTGCCCTATTAAGATGCTTAAGGCATATTTAACTAGGTTCAACATTGATCCATGTTCACACGAATTCATTTTCAGACAGCTGATTAAGACTAAAAAGTCACAAACTTGTCTCTAGTGATAAACCGATTAGTTACAGCGCCTTTAGGGAACATTTGCATAAGACACTGCAGGGCATTGTACCGAACCGCAGTGTTGTCTCAGGTTCAGTGTGGGAAGGAGCGGGTAATAGCATACGCAGCACATGCACTATGAAAGGCTGAGAAGAACTATAGCACCACCTGTAAGGAATTGTTGGCCCTTGTGTGGGGAACTGAGCACTTTGAGAGATACCTCTATGGGAGACGTTTTCTGGCTAGGACTGACCATAGTGCCCTACAGTGGCTAAAGAACTTTAAAAACCCTAGGAGTCAGGTAGCAAGGTGTCTTGAATGGCTAAGCGACCTCAATTTTGAAGTGGAGCATCGCCCTGGACAGTTGCATGGTAACGCTGATGGATTGTTCGGCCTTTCATGGGATGGCAGTGCATTGGTGCAACATGACGAAAGGGAAGCCACATTGATTCAGTCTGTCAACGTTGAACCCCTGTCCATGCAGTGGATGATGATAATGATGATGATACACTGACATTCCTGAGGGCAGTAACACCTCGAAGTGGACGAGCTGTGCGAGTGAGATTTTTCTCATAAGATGCACATGCCACTCAAGAAGACCATGAAAATGAATTGAAGCAAAGTGCGCTATTGCACAAAACGTGATCAGAGGTATTTTATATTACTACATTAACTGACTTAACTACTTTTGTAACTTTTTGGACCAGTATTTCCGAGAATCGTGAAAACGAATTTTTTGCCTGTGTGATTCGTGAAATGCAAAATTAAGTTTCGTGACTTCGTGACAAGACCCCCCTTGCCCCCCTCTGTATTGTATTGTACTTTACTCAAGCCCACTATGCAGGCAAAATCTTTAATCTTAGTACTGTCAACATATGGGAGATAGGAAAGGCATACAAAAGCATCAGATCAGCAAGGACACAATTTGCTTGTAGAATTTAGGAAAATAAATATTCCAGTTCATTGGCTATCAATGCATGGGGCTAATGTTCACAACTTGCGATCAAACATGGAACAGACATCGATCAAAGTACGTGTTGTGTTACATGTTAAGCATGTACATTTGATTGTAATAAACCTGGGATCGGACATATTTTTTTCTTTTAAAGGAAGAGAGAAAAGAAAACAGAGGGCCTGATCTTAGTTTGACTGCTAAAAACAACCTGCGGTAGCAGAAACGATCGGCGATTCAAACATTACATTGGAATGATAAACTTGAGCAACCAACATCTTTTTCATCTGTCAACTAGTGAACCATTCAACCACATTGAAAAAGATGAAGAAAGAGTGGTCATTTCCTTGCTATAATGCTATATCTCGATACTTTAAAGAATGCAACTTTATAATTTGTAGATGGTGAAGTGGAGACAAATCTGACAAGTCGCAAAGAAGATTAAAGGCATCAAAAGTTTGAGAGATTTATATCTGATTACCGCATGTTGAAATATTCTGCCACATCATTAGAAAGCTTTACTAGAAGTTCCTATGGATTTCCGATATGATCAGAATTCCGATACTAATCGGAAATTGTTGAGTAACAAGCCAGAAGATATCGGAATCGGAACATGCCGATATTGACATTGGCAGCCAAACTTCCGACATGAATTTGGAGATGCTCCCTTGAACCAGTACAACCCCCACTCCAACCAGTAAGTTGGTCCGTACAGCCATGGCAACAACTTCAGATTGACATCATGGGTGAGTTCATCGCAGCTCCTGCATCTCAAGTACATGATTGTTGCCCATGACCTTTACTCAGAGTGGTCTGAGGTATCCACTACAAGCTCAGACACTTCTGCCATGGTTGTTAAGACACATCAAGAGTTGTTTACCAGGTGGGGACTGCCGGAAACCATTATCAGTGATGATGTACCATAGTTCACATCAGTTGAGTTTGAAGATTTCCTTAAAGTGCCCATAACGTTTTTTTTTCTTATCTGAATGTAAACATCACACAATTAACCTCTATGAAACAATTTCGCGTTTTGCACAAAACGCAAATTTTTTTATGAATATTTCAAATCTTCAAAATCCTATTTTTTGTGGTATACCCGTCCCACTGTTAATAAGGCAAATGGGCTCACATATTCCTTAATCTACAAGACAGTTCCTTTGTTTGAAGTTGTGTTCCTTAATCTACGTCACAGATACTTTGTTAACTGAGAGGGAACGAGAGGAGACTAATGCCAATGGTGGACCAAAATGGCGGCAAATTTCGAAGACTTTAAAAAATCATAAAAATTTCATGTTTTGCTGAAATCAAAAATTTTTTGAGAGGAAACGAGAGACTAATGCCAATGGTGGACGAAAATGGCGGCAAATTTCAAAGACTTTAAAAAATCATAAAAAATTCATGTTTAGCTGAAATCAACAACTTTTTTCGCAGACGTTCATAACATGACATGTAGATTTACCAGTAGATAAGAAAATAAAAATAAACGTTATGGGCATTGAGTATTGGTTGACTTCTCTCTGCAACCCTCAAAGTAATGGTGGGGTGGAGCATTTCAACAAGACGATGAAAGAGGGAATCAGGGCATCTCTTGCGGAAGGCAAGTCTTTTCTTGAAGCAGTTCGAATGACGGTCTGTAACTATCATGCAACCAAACATGACCTAACTGGATTATCTTCTGCTAAGCTGATGATTGGTAGAAACCTAGTATTGCCACTGGATAATCTGAAGCCCCCAAAACAGGCATCAGTGCCAGAACTAAGCAAGTGCATTGCTGCTAAGCAGAGAAAGGTGAAGTCCTACGTGGATGGAAGGTGAAAAGCTAAGTTTCCCAGAATTGATGTCGGTGACTGGGTCAGAGTGAAGAGACCTCTCCGTGGCCACAAATTGAAACCAGCCCTATCTGATCCGCTACAGGTGGTAAAGCGAATTGGTCCTGTGACGTTTTGGTTAGAGGATGGTACCACTTGCAATGCTCGTAGGTAGCTTGCCAAACATTCCTGTTCTGAGTTCTAGTGCTGAGCCCGGAAGTTTCTTCAATGACGCATCAGTCGATCCTCAACCAGATCAGAAACTGAACAATTCTCTTTCTATTATTACTCGACCCCAGCGTGAGATGCCTCCTCGGCGATTTTGAGACTATGAACTCTAATTTATAGGCTTACATTTGAACATTGTTAGACGTAGTTTGATCTCAGAGAGGGGGAAAATGTGGGTCATGTCTCATGTACGACCTGACTGACGTCATAAAACCTAACACAATACAATACAACCTAACACTACATAACACAATGATAATAATAATAATTTAATTCTTATATTGCGCGCTTTCCATGAAATGATCAAGCACGCATTACATCATTTCTATCTATAATAATTAAATACGGGATATCTTAATAATAATTATTAAAAATATACTATGATAAAATTGAAATAAACAATAATTATATGTTAAGACACTAGTAATTATCGTGATAAAAAAATTAATGAAAATTAATAAAAAGCTTCCTTAAAAAGGTGCGTTTTCAGGTGGCACTTAAAAATCCCTTGATCTGTAATAGAACGAATCTCACGCGGTAATACATTCCAAAGTTCCAGAGCTGTGACCTGGAATGACCTGTCTCCTAATGTAACCCTACTTCTATAATTTGGCGTTGCAAGCAACAAACCACCCGAGGAGGATTTTAAATTATAATTTCCTGGTCTTTTAATTGACACAAGTTCTCTTAAATATGTTGGCGCGATTCCATGGATGGCCTTAAAAACAAATAGTAGAATCTTAAAACTAATGCGTTGCCTAACCTGTAACCAGTGCAGCTCGTACAGCAACGGCGTTATGCGACAGTAGCGTGGCACGCGACAAACTGGTCTTGCTGCAGTATTTAAAACGTACTGAATCTTATTTAGGTGAGAAGCTGGCAAGCCATATAAAAGACTATTACAATAATCTACACGCAAGGTAACACACACATGTACGAGGGCTTTAGTAGTATCTATACTTAAAAACCTACCTATCTGACTTATATTATGCAAATGATAGAATGCCGAGGCACATTGTTTACTTATGTGCAATGACATATCTAGATTACGATCAAACCATGACCCAAGATTTCTCGCAACTGATTTCGCCTCTACGATTGTGGCACCTACAGTAATATCATTCAAGTTGACTTTCTGTAACTGTTGCCTAGTACCTATAAGCATCAGTTCAGTCTTATGATTGTTTAACATCAGTCGGTCTTCAATCATCCATTTCCTCATTTCCTGCCTCGTCCTCCCCTTGCACAGCAGGACTGAATGCCAAATACAGCTGTGTGTCATCTGCATAGCAGTGTACACTTGGGAGGTGCTTGCTGACGATATCAAACAGCTTACTGGTGTAGACCGTAAACAGAAGAGGCCCTAGACAACTTCTTGAGGAACTCCTTGTCTGAGTGGAAAAGCAGATGATAGGCCATCATTTACAGTGACACGCTGTGTACGATCCGCAAGGTACGACGCAAACCATTTTAATGCCTTGCCATCTACACCAAATCTCGACTTTAAACGATTTAGAAGAGTGTCGTGTCGAACAGTGTCGAATTTGATACGAGTGTAGCTATAGCTCTCCTTTTCAAATGCCCTGCCCGACTTCCTTGGCGAGTTGGCCAATACATCACAATAGTCATCATACACAAGCCATGACCCGAAAATCTTGTGTATGGTTGGGCATTGTAAGTGTATGAATAAAGCTTGATGATGAGATACAACACTCATTCTTTGCGCTTTAGCTACTAAAAACAATCTACTGGATCAAGGGTTGGATACAGACTTAATAGTGCAAAAACTAGTCAGAATTGTTACTGCGCCTTTCAATAACATGCGGAATTTTAAATTCAAATTTCCACCAACAGTTGCGTTTTACGCTGCCGTCAATCATCTTAGCTTACCTCTCAGGAAACAGATCTTCACTTCAATGAGTTCAAAAGGTCACGTCCGTGCATTATGATTGGTAGATTTGGATCCCTTTTGTTTGTTTCTTTTTTACATGGTCCGTTGGCTTTCGTATTAATTATGATTGACGGCAGGGAATAACGCAACCGTTGGTAGAGATTTGAATTTCAAATTCCGCATGTTATTGAAAGGCGCAGTAAGAAATCCTAAGAAAACCATGCCAATCTCAACCACAAGATGCCAATTCGTCCCAGGTGTTTAATTATAATACAGAATTTTGTCAATTCCAACTGCACTGCATTTTTTTCCAGCCTGCAGCGGACCGGTGCCTTGAGTTTCACTAAGCACAGTCCTCTCACCCCTTCCTCCTCCGAAGATCTCTGCTCAATATGTGCACTAGTGCAAATTTTCTATTATTTTATGTGCACTAGTCAAAACTCTCTTTCATTGGCTAAGCAAAACTGTGCACCAGTCAAAGTCTTTTCTCATTGGCTGCTGCCACTCAGTGCACTAGTCATGAACTACTTGATCTGGGAGACTGGGACGGCATGGAGGACGGATGAGCTTAAAGAGCTCTCCAAACGCCTTTCCAAAAAATGTAAATTTCAACAACAAATATCCTCTACATCCCACTTTGCAGATGTTAAACACAAATAATAAAAAAAAGAATCGACCAAGGCTGAGACGACAGCACTACATCACCTGAACACAAACTATTGCGTGTCGAAGAATCAAAGATGGTGGCGTCACCAACCAAACTTTAAGAAGAGGACGAACCAAGATTAAAAGAAATCCATGAACTTCTAATTGACGTACAAGCAACAGTCACGAAGCTACTTAAAACAAGTTTTCAACTCACTAACGACGTAGCCGAATTAAAAAACAGCGAGGAACAACTTCAAAAAGGTCTCAAATTTAAAGAATGAATTGGTTAACCAGAACAAATACATCGCATTGTTAGAAAGTCAACTTACTAAAACAGTTAAATACGTCAAAGAACATGCTGAATCGACAATTTGGAGCAGTATTCAAGGAAAAATTCATTGGAGTTTTGTGGTATGCCTGACGATATTAACATGTCAACCGACCGGATTGTTTGTAAAATTGCCGAGACAGTCAGGGTAAAAGTTCAGGAAGACAACATCAAAATCTCTCACCGAATAAAGAGGAAAGAAGGCAACAAACCCATGCTGGCAAAATTCGTAAGTCATAAAATTAAGTCTAAAGTATACAAAGCCCAAATTGATTTAAAAAATGTGTCCACTACAGATCTTTTTCCCGGATGCTTCATGGAAACTGAGGGATATCTGGATCAAATATTTATCAATGAGAATCTTACTCCATATCGCAGAAGCATGATGAGAAATGTAGAAATGGAAAGATAAAAAACGTTTGGTGTCTTGATGGAAAAATTTTCATCAAAACATCTCCAAGTGGAAGTCCATGCCAAATGTATTCTAAAGAAGATATAAAGGAATTGTAACAATTACACAATCTTATAATTTGATGGCAAGAGCGAGACAGTATAAACTTATCTAGATTTCCCAGACTGATTAAGTTTATAAATGTACTTGTTTGTTTTGGATATTATTTAACTATTTTTCTTTTTCTGTCGACATAAATGTTTGCATGTTAATTATTATTTTTTACATTGTTTTTATTCGATTTTTATTTCAGTTGGGCACATCTAACAATCGTATTGAGTGTGTATAACATGCGAGCCAGCGAGCCATGTGAGTCAACATGCAAGCCATGCGAATCAACTGCGAGCCACGCGAGCCATGCGAGCCAGTATAAAATAACTTTTTTTAAATTTTAATGTAACTATTCTAAAGATTGCCGCACTCCTCGAAGTTATAAAAATACTAAGCAGTTGTCGGTTTCCTTGTGGCTGGATGGTGGATCTTTTTACATAAAGCCCTGATGCCAACTGATGCGAACACTCCAAATTCTCCTTCCGGTCTCTGAACATATAGTACTAGTTTTGAGAATTTTGAGAACCCACAATTTGGAAACGTTACATTGACGATATATTCTCACTATGGGACATCAGCAAACCAGATATTGTACAATTCATTGAACAAGCCAACTCACATCACCCTACAATCAAATTAAATACGGCTGAAATCTCAGACATTGAAACTGCATTTCTGGATACAGTTATATACAAAGGCGAAAGATTCAGGGAACTATCTAATTCCTTAATATAAAAACACATTTTAAGCCAACGGAAACGTTTCAACATACACATTTTACCTCGTCACCCGCCAAGTATTAAAATAGGATTCGTGAAGGGCGAAGCCCTGAGACTCCTACGAACTAAATTTTAAAATCTTTAAAAGATACACTCGTTAGAGCAAAAATGTAAAAAGTTCCCATATGTTTCACACTGGTAGAGATTGTGCGGCCTGTCACCCTTGCTATTTCCTGCCATGATAAGAATAGGATAATTGAAGGAAAGCGAAAACTCGTGCGAACTGAGCGAACTGCCTAAGGGTGAAGGAACTAATGAATGAAAGGGACTGGGAACTAATAGTTGCCTCGCATGACTTGCGTGACTCACATGGCTCGCTGGCTCACAGTTTGTCAAGACCCAATCATATTCTCTTAAGCATTTGTTTGTACATGTTATGAATAAAGTAATAATTAAAAAAATGAACTACTCGATCTGAGTGACATGTCATGGCGTTACTACTTTCAAGGGAGCTTGTTTGTCGAAAGGAAGATTGTTCCCCGTTTGATATCGGTACCATGTACAGAGTTATTATCTTGTTTACCGACACTGAAAAGTTTCGGTTTATTGAAAGCATCTGGAAGCCAGATTTACTGTTTGAGTTCCCCACATCGAAAGAAACCTCTGGAAAGCAGCAAAAGTTTTGACAGGAATGGCTCGTGAAATACCCTTGGCTTGTTTATTCCAAGTACTTGGATGGTAACTAACTCTAACTTTCTCTCTGGTTTCATTTCAATAATTTTTATTTGAGAACGATTCTTCATAAATCTGTGAGTTTTGATTTGATCACATTAGTTTAGGACTTCAAAGCTTCAACCCTGAAAAGAAGGGAACAGAGAGAACTAAGACGAAGGGATTTTATAAGTTGTTATCATGATGTACATGCCATACTGACCACTAATAAAGATTCAAGTAAACAGTGGTGGTGCATATGGCTTGGAAAAATTCCACGTTTACATTTTGACTACAGCGACAAAAGATTTTTTCATATTCTTTGCTGAAGTAAAGACAAAAGCATCAAGTCACAATGTGTAATATAAAGTAACATGAACATTTTGTATAAAAAGTTAAATACCCGCTTTGAGTGTCGGTTGCTGGATGACAAAGTAAACACAACCAGATAAACGAGCAGATCGGTGCGGATAGTTTGCTGTTGTTTTACAGAAAATAGTGCTACTTTGTCCACGCGATTTTTGCTGTCGAGTTGTGAAGAAAGGAGAAAAATACCCTTCTCTTTTCAATGTTAACTTTCTTCTTTTGAGAGTTCTATTTTTTATCGCACGTCAGAATGTGTTATCCTGCTATGCGACTGTGATGCATCTAACTTAATATTTGCCGCCAACTTTGTCCGCTTTTGTCATGTATTTATACACTTATTAGCAAACAATTTGCTTCTTTGTTGACTTTTTGTTCCATGCATGAATCAGAACATCAAATTCGCGTTAATTTCATGACACGCGAATTTTAGGGAATAAAAGGTACTTTGTGACCAATTTCTTGTGTGTGAACTTTGCTTATCTTTTTGGTGTAGGCACTCTACTGATTTGAACCAAATACCACTTCTGGAATGTTTGATGTGTGCTGCTCAAGAATCTCTAAGAGCAAGCTGACCATAAAGAACAGTGCAAACTCATTGATGCTGAATTAGAGAAAACTGATCAGATAAGATTCTCAGTTCTCCCAGATGGTCACTACATTGTTCGTGCTGCTCACAAAGTTCTAAGTCGTGAACACTGTTATCCCATTACTAGTTACAAGGAGCTTCTTCAGTCTGTTATAGATGAGAAGTGAAAAGTTAAATGAGCGAGGATTTTTAGTTTCTTTTATGATTTGTTCGAGGTTTATAGATAGACTGGCGGTGAACGATCTCCCGTGCATTTCTCAAATCTCTGTTTTACTGAACCTGCTCTTAGGGTTAGAGCGTTTACCATTTCCAAGAAAAAAAAAAGGTCGGTATGGAATTGTCCCAGTGCTACTGTTTTAAATTCCTTTTGAAACGGGCTGTCCTATTTGTATTTTCAACCGAAAATCATGATCAAAACGCGCGCGAAAATGGCTGATTTTCACTTGCCTTCCTATCATCCAAAAATTTCATTGTTAATATACGTTTTGTTCTTTCAGAACAAAAGATAGATGGCAAGGCCTTGATATTCCTCGCCAAAGAGGGATCTGTATCCCAATTTAATGCATGCGGACTAAGCACAGTCGGGGAGCAGATGCGTTTGAAGGAGTTAGTGTCTGAATTCCCGGTTGTTGCACATACAGGACAACGAAACAAACCATCTAAAATCAATATCAAGCAATTGTCAGAAATGAACCAACATGTTTACAAAGCCAAGTAAGTGCTCTTACCTATTACGTAAACACCGGTGTATAAGCCGCATTTTTTATCAAAACATTTTCTCAAAATTGAGGGTGCGGCTTATCTACGGGAACATCTGTAAAAGGTCATCGTACTTTCCGGTGATATAAGTTGACCAGACTTTTTTGGTCTCGAAATTAAGATTTTATTTGTTGGAGGTGTATAACGTGGAACAAAAATTCTTTATTTATAAATAATGTAGAAAAGTGTCTTGTTTGTCTAACAGTGTGGCCAGAGCACCTCCCGAGACCAAAAATTAAATTGAACAATCCGCATCGAACACTTAACGCACGAACGTGAGTGTTTTGTTTTTAATAAATTGCAAAATTTAGCCTCAGATTATCAAAATACCTGTGTTAAAACAGTGCTCACTACCACTGTCAGATATTTCGAAGCTTTTAGCAATGAAGGAACACCGAAGACGAACGAAAGAAGCCAAAGAAGAGTCTGTAAACAAGCGGCTATCTTGGTTAACCTTAGTAACCAGGCTAAATAAAAACATGTGCTCAAGAAATTTGCACGGTTACCAAGCTTGTTTTGGCCTGAACGAACGGCGGGAAACTGAACGTAGCTGCGCTGAAAATGTTTTTTTTTTCAATGCACAATGATTTGATGGATAGAAGCAAAGTCTATTCTCTGACTGACGTTTTTATTTTGAAAAACTTTTTTTCTTCAAAATTTGAGCTTCAAAACTCAGAGTGTGGCTTATCTACAAGTACGGCTTATACACCGGTGTTATGTATAACGAAAGTACAATTTTGTCAAACTAAAAGTCAATGAATGGAGGGGTGCACGTGGTGGTATACCCCACATATGAGCCTACCGTTTTCAAGTGAATCTAAAATTGATTAATGTTGGACAGAAGTGAAATTCGTCTTCCAGAAACTGTACTAGTGGATAGATCATCTAGCCATAGTTTTATTGACTTAACTCCCTAATTTTATTTTTTTAAAGGAGGAAAGCCATCAGGGCAGCAGTTATTGACCAATGGCCTGGAAATGAAATACCAACGTTTCAAAATAACAAAGAAGCCGAAGAGCAGCTAAAGAATTTGGTAGAACACCTTGAGGATGAATGTTCAGTACAACCTTTGGGTTTTGGAAAAGGTGTAAAACAGCATGTTCTTGACATCCTCAATGAACGTCGGCGACACGTGAGGAAAGGACACTACTATTCCTTGGTGAGCAAACATGATGATTGTACTTTTCTCATCAAACTGTGCTTTCAATAAAATAAGATAAAACATTCACTGTTAGTTGTTCTAAATACCATCTCAAGGGCGTTTGCACAAAAATCTTGTAACATTGAGGATTTTTTTTTTACATTTTGCTAGAGGTAGGATGAGCTGGTTACTCGTGTCAGAAATGCAAAAAATAGGGGGCCACTGACTTTGTTTCAGAGATAATACCCTGATTTTAAAAACTTGGCCCGAGTAAAAATAGTGATATGGCTTCAATAGCTGTTAGTGTAAATATACTATACACAAATTGCTGGAGTCAGTTTCTGCATTAAATTTTACTTGATTGGGTGTCTTGAGTTAATATGTACTACTGATAACACCCTAAAGTCATATTCAACTACAATTAATTGACTCATTAATATATCAAACACAAGAAAGAATGTTTCATCAGGATATCCAAACACTGAGAAGTGAGTTGAAAAAAAAAACAAGGTACAGCAAAACAAATTTAACCAAGTCACTTTAATTTGAGGCGTTCGGATACCCGATGGAACACTTTTTCTCATGTTTGATATAGCTTCTCGATCCATTTATATTCTTGGAGAAAATGAATGCAAATGTTTGCAAAATGTTATGATAATTAGGATCAAACCACCATCAGATTCACGGTAGTGATTTCCTTTGTTTCTCGATCTCTTCACAAATTGTTAGTGAGTTTGAAAAGATAATATGAAAACTTGTTTAAGATGTACTGCAGTCTGAGACTCTTGACTTTTCTTCCAAAATTTGCAGCCTGACAAACGAACTCTAAAAAGTAAAGTCACAACTAAAACTGACAGTACAAGCAGTGGCAGTTCCTCAGCTCTCTCTGACCAGTTTGGTGATACGTTGCCGCTTTTGAACTCTAGTAGTAGTGAAGATGAATTGGAGGGACATTTACAAACTGCAACTCCTAGTGCGAAGCGACAAAGCTGTCAAGGTTCACAAAGAGATGACAATGATAAGAGTGCTACCCCATCCCCCGAGATCATGGATGCCAGTAGTAGTGGAAAGTCCGAAAAGGAAACAGGTTTGTTATTTTAATTTGATGGTTATCTACACGTATAGTGTACTCGTATCTAGTTGTGTTTACTTTTCTTGGGTGTGGTTGTGGTGTGATTTTATCAGTGCCCACAGCATTTCAACAGTGAAAGAGATTCTGGGCTAATTAAGGCAAGCTACTGAGAACCTTCCTCTTGATAATTGTATTATTACATCACACATAATACCATCTCAAAACACCATTTTCAGGAAAACTGTGAGACTGGCTAAAAGGGAAAACAACATCAAAATAAAAAAGGATATCCTCAAATTTCAACTATATTGTCACCACTTCAAACCCCTCAGCTTAAAAATTATATCACTAATAATTATATATACATAGCCCAAGCCTAACAACTTCGCACTTTGAACAAGCTTAACTAAGGTGAAACTTAACTAAGGTGAAAGGTTGGAAGCACAAGACATGATTAAGATTGACGAACAGGCTATTTTCAATTTTAGCAATTCTCAAAAACAGTATTACGCGACCGTCTGCACAGTACACTTTTATAGACCGTACAAAAGTTCACAAAAACAACTTTTCTCTGTCTAGAATAACTAGTACCACTAGTTTCCGAAAAATACAGTTTATGTTTGTCAAAAATTGCCCGAGAAACTGATTTGAAAATCAAAAATTGCAAAAATACACAAACATATTTGCATAAGGCAATGCGAGTGAAGATAGAACTGTACTATAAAATCAAAGTCTTGTTTTGTTTACATAAAATCGCTTTTCAATCTATCTAATGAATGAACAAACACATAAAAATGGACAACACAATCTTCTTTCAAAAAAATTTATTCAAATCTCCATTAGTTTACGTTTAAAAGCAAAACGCGTACCATTTAATTATAGCTCATTGAGTTCAAGCTTCGATGAAATTCAAGAGATCAATACAACTGAATTTAAGCATGTTTTAAATCCAAAACTAACAATAACACTAATAAAAAGTCACTCAGATTGATATCAACATAAATTCTCATCGAAAACTGTAATCTGTTTTACCTTTAAGTTCCTCGCTTGCTTGGAAATTCAAATCTCCACTTCTGGTTCTGAAATCCGTAGAAAACAAACATCTCCCGCATTGATAAAAACGTAATACATGAAGTTCCTTGAAGCAAGATTTTATCCCTGAAAGCTCGTCTTTTTCCACTAAAGCGGCTTCTGAGTATACCTTAATTAGTATCCCTATCTTGAGTAGCAAACCGCGAAAAAATGCAGGAAAATAATGACTTTAATTCTCCACTAGACACAACAAAACAACTAAAGTGTTTACCGAGCTCATGGCTGTGTGGCCGCGCGAAAAACAAAGTCTTGCTTTCAAGATCCCGGATGTTGTTCCAACACGGCGGGCGGGCGGGTGGGCAAACACACGCCCACGAAACATTCCGCTAGCCTTGACCATGAAAAATCACGACATAGGTTCTATGAGTGTGGAGCTGCGCAGCCAGGCCTTTGGCCTGGCAAGTGCTCCGCTATGAATTAAGAATTGCCATGTGTGCAAATGGAGAGCCTGCAAGCATCGATTACTTTTCATTGGCAGCAAAATACCATCATGGTAACCATAATATTTTGATCACATTGCCGCCAATAAAAAGTAATCATCACTTGCAGTTAAACTGGCTAAGGTATCTAATCAATCCCTTTGGTATTGGCCCACCCATTTAGGATTTAATACTTGGTATTAATAAATGGCAGGACATGTCCAGTTTTTAGAAAAAATTAATTTCATTATTATTTTTGTCACTTGGTTGTTGTAGATTGCTGTTTTTGTTTCTCACAAAGTATTCAACAGCATTTTCAGAATCTCTTGGTTATTATGATTATATCCTGAATTATCCGTTCTTTTCTTTCAGGTCTTGCACATGCAGCGGCAAAATGATCATCTGTGTGATGTACAATGCCATTAAGGTATCAGATGTGCAACGGGACCAACTGCAGTCATCTGGAAAGGCCCTTGGGCTAAAAAACTTAACAGTGTTAAAGACAAAGCTACTTTAGTTTGCCTTGTGGCAGTGTGTACTAGACCAAGGTTATGTTAAAATGGTACGCAAAACAAACAACCCTACAAGGGATGACATTGTTAAATTGAAGCCATTCTAACTTAAGTTTTGCCTCATCCAAGAAGTTCTTTTCTGTGGTTGCTTGTTTATTTGTTTTTTAACTGACTTTATCTTTTGAAGTGTTGAGAGAGATAAGAAAGAGAACTTGCTTCTTTTCAAGATAAGGTTGAGTTTTATTTAGTTTTACTGATCAGAGTATGATCTTCATATTTGTAAACTACACTGGGTAGTACCTGTCAAAGAAAAATAAAATCTTATCTGATTAGTAAATATGCTTGTTGCTCAACCACATGCCTATATAAATATGTGATCTGCATTGAAATGACTAATTTTATAAGTATAGTAAGTTTTATACAATCCTATCTCTGACTTTGGCATAAATGTTGATATGGCTTGTTTAATTAGTTCAATTTATCCTGGGTAAAGCAAACGAGTCTGCAATTAGATGTTACTGCCATTTCTCTCTTTACACCAATTCGCAAGGAGCTAAACTGGCTTTCAGTTCCAAGCCAGCTTTATTACTGGAACGCTACAATGGCTTTTAAATGTATGACTGGTCAAGCCCCAGAATACCTTACATCAAAATTCATAAAGTGAGCAGAAGTTAGCCAACGTAGCACCAGAAATTCACAGCTTTTACAAATTCCTTTTTTAGAACAGTTAGCGGTCAGAGAACATTTTCCTATAGAACTGTGAACTTATGGAACTCCTTAGACAATTCTTTTAAACTGTGTAACTCGGTTAATGTTTTTAAAAATCGTTTACGTACTAAATTACTTAAAGAATCGTAATTTTATATATATTTTTATTCTTATATATAAATATATTTTTTAGATTTTAAAACATTTTCAATTGTAGATAGGATCATGTATTGTCTTTGAAAAGCCCCTTGGGAAAGTCAATAAAGTATGTTTGTAAATTATTGTAACAAAAACAAATTATTAAAATATTTTTCCCAGTTAAGGTGGCTCCCAATAGTTTCCAGCACTTTTCAAGACTTAGATTTTGATGGGTCATTATAACCACTCTATCAGTTGATGCTACAATCATGATATCAAACGAATGCCCAATGATTGGTGAACACGTTATCATTTTTGTGACACAACATGTTACTATAGCAACAATATAACGTGCTGAAAACACCCTTAATTTTAGCTATAAGAGTTCATAACTCAAAAATGACTCTGTGAACCCCTTTTTTCATTGTCGAATTTTTATCAGTAGGATAAGATGCAACTTTTGACAAAGTTTAAAAAAATTATGTAGGTGGGTTTCAGAGCCACCTTAAATTTTCGAAAATGGGGTTCACCAAGTCATTTTTGAGTTATGGACACAAAGCTAAAATTAAGGGTGTTTTCAGCACGTTATACTGTTGTTCTAGTAAGATATTGTCACAAAAATGATAATAACGTGTTCACCAATCATTTGGCATTCGTTTGATATCATGATTGTAGCATCAACTGATTAAGAGTGGTTTTAATGACCCATCATAATCTACGTCTTGGAAAGTGCTGGGAGCCACCTTAAATCGAAATCTGTGTTGTTAATATGCTGAATGATAGCTGTAAGTTGTTCCAAAGTTTTCACCATGTTGAATTTAGCAAAAAGGCAAGGCACTGCCCGCATGGCATACATTTCTTTGTAACCTTTGGATTGAAGACAACAAAGTACTCTATGTATACACTTCCAAAATACCTGCATCAATGGATGGAGAAAACATGGTTATTTTTACTTGAAGCCATCCAAATGGTAAAGACCATAAAAACCATGATGGAAATGAAGTAATACATTCTTGTTTTTAACAGAAAAGCCATGATGTTTTTCAGTTATTAGTCATTCATATTACTTCTATCTAAGAACCATTCATATTAGAATTTGCAATTTCCATCAATGGTTTTGGACAATGGGATTTAGTAGTGTTGCCATTCACAAAACCATTCATGCTTTTATTTTAAAAACCATGCTGGTAAGTAATAAAAACACTAATGTTTTTAACCAAAAAAAACAAGATGTTTTTTCAGTTATTAACCATTCATGGATTATACTTCAAAACCATTCATGTTGAGAGTTCGGATTTTCCATCCATGGTTTTGACAATGGGATTTATGTGAATTACCATTCCAAAAACAAGTCATGTTTTTTTGGAAAATTTTCCTGTGAACAATTCCCCTCATCAAACAAGCTACGACGTACATGTACTTCAGCTTTGACTTCAGCAGCCGTCAAAATTAAAGTTTTTTTATATCATCGGATTGATTTTTTTCTACATCAATCAACTTCATTCAGGGCTTTAGACATACTTGTAAAAGCAACAAATTCGGTCTTTACATACTTCGTTAAATAATTTCTGATCCCCATGGCGGCGATAAGTTCCACCGTCCGCATTGCATCGTTTGCATAGACATCATTTTGCGCTGTAACTTAACTGAATGGACATCAGTTTGAACAACTCTACTAACCAAAAATCCACGCTTACAGTTCTTCGTATCTCTCTTCTAAAAAGGTAGGTGTTAGGCCATCAAGGTCTTTTCCTTCCTCCGAGTCTCCATCACCGGCTTTGTGGTCTACAACTTCAGCGAGTGGTTCGTCTTGATATGGAGTTATTTAGCTTTTTACAACTTCCCATTCTTCTTCCAAACCCTCGCTCACCTCTATACTGTCTGCAGAATCAGATAAATCGCTGAGTTATGAATCACTGGACATTTTGCCGATGAGATCAGTGGACATTTGCAGATGAGAAAATAGCAGAATTATACCAGAAGTCACAGTAACACAGCAAACAAATCAAGTGACGTCATGTGACGTCACGAGCCTGGCTCTCGTTCTACACTCGTCCCAAGACTCCGGGACATTTTTACTGGGAAAATTAGAGTTTTTCGACGCTCAAAACTATGGGAAATGTATTTTTTTACGCAGTTCAATTTCAGAACATTTTTTTAAACATATCAAAGGACCAAAAACAACAAAAAGAAAATTCATGTCATATACACTTTAAATGCTCATTCATTACTGGAAGAAACGCACTTCTGATCTACATCAAAGACTCGCCCAAAGATTCACTCATTATCTTGAAACAAGATTCAGAGAAATCTCCATTTGAAAGAGCAAGATTGGCCAAAAGTATTCTTGTCATACTTTAGACCCAAACTTTTCTGAAATGAAGCAAACATTTAAAACAGCTGTCAGATTGTTTCCAGGCTGTCAAATTGTTTCCGGACAACAAATCGACATGTTAATAAACAAATTGACTGTTTCTTGTTTATAAAACAGGTTTCACATGAATGACATCTGCTAAATCCTTCCAATAAGTGCAAGTTAACAACATACTTTCAGGTGCGATCAATGGGCAATTTAGCCGACAATGCGAGCTGTTTGTTCAATGTTCAAGCTTAATTATACAAAAGCTACCTCCTTTAATTCAAATTGTACCATGAACAGACAATATTTTTTCCATTTAACGAGATTATAAAGGCCTGTTTAAAAAGAATGAATTAAATTAGAATTTGGTTGAAATCTATTTCTGCAGACAGGAATATTGAAAAAAGCAGGGCAATCAATTCACTCCGAAAAATTGCAATCCAGTATGATAAGGATTTTTCGCATAATTTTTTAAAATAAAACTTAAAAAATGGGCCAACATTTCCAAACAAAGGCTCTTAACTTTATTTCAAGCTGATTTGAGCCAAAAATTTGTAAATATTGTGGATGCAAATATTTAATACTTATCATAGCAAGACTTCATCAGGTTCGGGTTTCTAGCAATGACTGCAAATACATTTAAGAATAAATATCAGCGATATAAAAACATGACGTTTCGGCGACGACATGTCACCATTATCAAATGTAAAATTATTTGTGAAGTCGAAAGTGTGAAAATAAATAAATAAAAAATACGGAAACTTTTTTCATTGTTTTCATTGTAAACAGGTTTCTTGGCTTATAAAGAACCAAGTAATGTTAATTTTCACCTTAAGCAGCGACAAGAATGTCAAAATAGGGCTTTTTCTTCAAAGATTATGGGGAGTTCGTCAACATACAGTTGATTCGCTGCCAGCAAGGTACGCACTTTTAGCTTATAGAAAAAATAAAAATGACAACTCACAAATAGTCCTACATACATATCTTGTGAATAATGCAGCCAGACCAGTACACACTTTTAGTTTATTAACCCTTTCACTGCTACAAGGACGTGCTGAGTATGTCCTGTATCAGATTATGCATATGCTACGTGGACATACCCACGTCCTGTTTTATAGTGATTGTATGAGAAGTTACGCACCCAGGAGAACAATTAAAACGCATATAATTAAGCTTCTGGATATTTGCAAAAAAACGTAAGAATAATACAAGTTTTTTTGCTGAAAACTGCCTAGTCATGAGCAGATTAACCGGTACAGATGTTTTAGAAAGAGTACAGACCAATTCTGGTGAAAAGGATGAAAACAACGATGAAAGTGAATATTTGGATCAAGATAGTGCGGAGTTGTCATCATAAGATGAGGTGGAAAATGACATTGTGACGATGAAGATAGTTCACAAGATGAAACTCCTCCAAAGAGAAAAAGGCAGCAAAGACCAGCAAACCCAGATCGGCTGTGGGTAAGAGCTAATTTGTCACCCCCACAAAATGTTCCTTTTACTGGTCAGTCTGAAATACATGTGAACACTGATGGCTTTGAGCCAATTGACGTTTTCAGGCTATTCATTGATGATGACCTAATGAATTACTTAGTAGCAGAAACAAACACGTTTGCAGAGCAGTTTGTTGGAGACAACAACCTCAAAAGAAGACCAAGGGTTCATGAATGGTACCCCACAAACCCAAAGGAAATGAAAAAATTTCTTGGACTTACTTTTCTGATGGGAATTGTGCAGAAACCAACATCAGTATGTACTGGTAGCACTCCTATCTTCAAACAAGTTATGAAGAGGGACAGGTATTTACTTCTCAAATTCTTTCACTACAACAACAATGACAATATGCCTGCCCCAAATGATGAGAATGCAGACAAGCTATTCAAACTCTGTCCTCTTGTTGATCATCTGTTTGAGTCTACACACCCAGCAGAGAAATTTGTATTGATGAGTCCTTTCTGCTTTGGAAAGGAAGACTGCAATTCAAGCAGTACATTCCATTGAAGCATTTCCGATTTGGGATCAAGTTGTTTATGATGTGTGAAGATACAGGATATACGTCCAGATTTAGACTGTATACTGGGAAAACAACACTTATTGATGGCAATAAGAACTTGTCAGCATCTAAGCGAAATGTTGATGACTTGATGAAACCTTTGTTGAACAAAGGTTATCATCTCTACATTGACAACTGGTATACAAGTATTCCTTTGTTACCGTATCTTAGAGATAACAACACTCTAGTCTGTGCGGCAATCAGGAAAAATCGAAAGGGATTTCCAGTAGCAGTGAGTGATGCAAAGCTTCGTAATCAAAGGGAAGCAATTGCCTTTCGTTCTGATGTCCTGTTAGCTATGAAATTCAAAGACATACAATCTATGATGAAAGCCTCCAGAATGTAAGAAACAAAAGGAACCCCACCAATCCAAAGAAAAAGCCCACATGTATTGTGGAGTACAACAAGCACATGGGAGGAGTTGATCGGTACATATATATAAATATACATGTTATTAATCTTTAATAAAGAAGCTATGTCACTAAGGTGATTTTCACAAAGGTCTTACAGATAAAAACTAATGTACATATAATAAAAAGTATAAAAATAAAATAAAGATGATAAAAAATTAGAGACTAAGTTAAGGTGGCTCCCACTTCCCTTTTTGAATGCACTTATACATGATCTTACTTTAGCTCAATGAATCTGAATTTGATACCAGATGTTAAAGCTTGGATGAAAGTTGTGGGCGAGGCTCTTTTTATGCTAATCAGCGTTTCCATAGCAACGGTTTTTCTTAATTATCTTTCGATTTTGGGGCTACCCGGGACAAGTGAATAAATGCGCTAAAATGGAGAGTGTAGCACACTAAATGGGAAAATTTCAAACAAATTTAACTGTTCAATTTTGAATAAATCGCTGAAACATTTAACATGTGTTTTTTGATGTTTGAAATATAAGCGGTAAGAACATTCCATAGGTCTCGCAAATTATCAAATTACCACAGAAAGTTTCCTCAGACTTAAATTATTACTCCTTGCAAATAGCTCTGACTAACTCCTCGGCAATAAAGAGATCAAGTTTTTCATTCAAATGCAGTTTAAAAAGAGTGAAAACATGAAGCAAAACTGCATTTGAATGAAAATCTCAATCTCTTTATTGCCGAGGAGTTAGTTGGAGCTATTTGCAGGAAGAAATAATTTAAGTTTGAGGAAACTTTCTGTGGTAATTTAATGATCATTTGTGAGACCTATGGAATTTTTTGACTGCTTATATTTCAAACATGACAAGCACATGTTAAAAATGTTTTAGTGATTTATTCAAAATCAAACAGTTTAATTTGTTTAAAAATTTTCCCATTTAGTGTGCTACATTGTGTAGATTATAGTCCATTTATTCGCTTGTCTCGAGGAGCCCCAAAATCGAAAGATATTTAGGAAAAACTGTTTTTCGTCATATTTGTTTACCGTTGCTATGGAAACGCTAACTTTGATTATGGGGCTAAAAAACATTGACTGCAGCCGCACTAAGTAGTTAACCGGGTTATTTCCAATTAAGAATCAAACTTAACTGGTTTAACCAAAATATTAATTAATTCCTGATGTGGCCACACATTTTTGGTGTTCACTGAATTTAAACTGTGCTAGCAGTTCCCAAGGAAAAATTCCAATTAGTTGATGAGAATTAACTGGTTTAACAAAATTTCAAATGCGGTCACATATTTTTGGCATTCAATACGGTAGAATGTGTTAGCAGTTCCCATGGAAATTTATTAAAGAACCAAAGACTTTTTTAACTAGGTTAGGTGTATTTAAACCACCTTGCTAGCTAGTTTAGTGCAAGTCCCGATCTGTCAAACGTCTTCGCTTGCATGGTCATTTCTGGTTGCCTCGTGCACAAAAGCTGTTGTGCACAAAAATGGCCACGGGTGATGAGGATTTTTGAAGGTACTCATATTAACCTCAGTATACTTTTCCTCCACTTCAGTCAAGTTCTTCGCAAGCTTTCTTTAGGTTTGAACCAGTTTTGTCGCTTTATTCTGCGAATTGTTCGTGCCCTAGCTCACCAGCAAATTCCAAGTCTAGCGAGTTCCTCAACTAGTACTGCTACTAAAAGGAAAAGAACACCAAAGTGGGAAGAAGATGAAAAAATTTTCATTGACCTGTGCATGGAAAGCAGGGAGATGCTAAAAGGAAACGGTAGTTCCCAAAAATGGCAAGGAATAGCGCGAGAACTAAACAGGTTGATGGAGTAAGTAAACTTGTGCTCTTCATTTAACATGAGAACGCAGTGCAAAGATAAATGGAACAACTTGCTCAGTGCTGACAAGAAAGCTAAAAATTCATCGACTAAAAGCGGGGGAGTTACTAAAATCCACCGTAGGAAAAAAGATGGCAGCTGTTCATTTTACCACAATACCTTGCGGACCTAACACAGCACATAAGGCACAAAGAAAGCCAAATTTTTTACAATATTTGTTCCAGTACTAAGGACAATCTGTAGAACAGGTTTGAAGATTTTATAACTTTTCTTTCCATTTTTATGAACGTTTGTGCACTAAAAATTATGGGTAAATGTACCAGAAGCCATCTTTTTTCCCACCGAGGATTATGCAAACCTTCAGCGTTTCGACCAAATGGATAGCTTTATGGGTGACAAGCATGAAATTGCAATTTCATTCGTGAGAAATTCAAGCAGTCCCAGTAGCCTTGCAGTTCCATCAACGAGTGTAGAGAACGACAATGGCCCCGCAAGCTTCCCACTGCACTCAGGACACGAGGAAGTGACTGGTGGGCCTACAGAAGTTCCCAAAAAGAAAGGCAAGGTCACGAAAGGAAAGTCACCTAAGAGAGGCAAGAGTCTTTGTAGAGGAGATTTTTGCGTTGTGTTACACGTCAGCGGGTAATAGGATCCTGACGTCAGCTAGTCATGTGACTTAGTGTTTTTGGACTTTGACTCGGGCTTCGGTACTTAGGAGCGAGAACTGTAATTTTGTAGTTTATACCTGAATTAAATTCGTTCAGTTTATTTCAGTTGGTTTTGGAATCAACATTTGGTCCTTCAAGCCGGATAATCGCATCTGGAGAAACTGGATTGTAATCGGAACCGAAATTCAGGTATTTGCAGGAGATGCATTCGAGCGTGGAAACTTTCGGCTTTCGGCGTATAGTCTACCGATGAAATTGGAAGAATCATGGAGGAAAAGACAGAACAAGTCAAGGATAAAAGAACCCTCAAGGCAAGTCTTACCAAGAATTCCAACGAATTAGCGGCGGAATTGTCAACGAAAACGCCGAAAAAGGAAAATATTACGGAGAGATTATGGGACATCGACAAGCGACAGGACGAATTATTGGAATTGTTGGATTCGCTTCAAAGTTTGTACGGAGAAAATAAAAAAAAGAATCGCTGGCAGTTTCAACAGGAGATGAAGCTGATGCTACAGTAGATCGTGTGGATAACGAAACAAAGGGAGCTGTTTTTAACGCAAGGTAACAGCAAGGAAATCGAAGAAAATTTCAACTGCACGAGCAAGAGCAGCACATCGGAGGGCGCACATGGCAAGGATGGTCCAAGAAGGTCGGTGTATCCGATCGAAATATAGGTGACTCACACAAAACACCAATTTGCGTATCTTCATTTATGTTATTTTATTTTTACTATGAAGAAGTCAATTAATTTTGAATGCCTGTGACAGACTATATATATATATTTATATACTAAGTACCAAGATAAGGTGCCAAGATGGCACCATTGTACACCAATATTTTCATGGGGGGTTAGAGACCAAATTATTTCAGCAGGCGCCCGTTTAACCTGTCTTTTGGCATAGATTTATTGACGATGTTTTTTTCATTTGGACGAAGGGGAGGAAAGTCTTAAGGAATTTATGGGACTCATGAATACGTTTCATGATACTATTAAATTCACTTTTAGTTGGTCGGATAGTCAGGTTAACTTCTTGGATGTTAATGTTATGTTAAATAATGGGGTTATCTCTACAGATTTGTATAGTAAACCTACAGATAAACACCAATACTTATTTCATAACTCGTGCCACCCTAACTCGTGTTAGAAGGGTATTTTCTTTGGTCAGGCACTCAGGATACGCCGCATTTGTTCTACGGATGAGTTATTTGAAAAACAGGCTAATCAACTTTGTGGGTATTTAATAAAAAGGTGTTATAATGCTGAGTATGTCAGAGGAGAGATAGATCGGGCTAGGTAAGTTCCAAGGAATAAAACCCTTAGGGATAAGCAGCCAGTAACTAATCAATGGATTCCGTTTGTGGCTACTTTTCATCCAGCGCTTCCCAATATTGCTAAAATTTTGCACAGGCTTCAACCAGTTTTGCAGTCCTCTAGACATTGCCAAAGAGCTTCGCAGGTCCAAGTGCCTTAAGGACATTTTGGTCCACTCAGATCTTAAAATGCTAGAATCTGATAGGGGTTGTAGAGGTTGCGGGGATTGACGTTGTAGGGTTTGTGACTTCCTGGTTGAGGGCACCGGTTTTAAAAGTAACATTACTGGGAGGGAATTCGTTATTATTTTAAGTTAGACTGTAATTCAGATCACGTTGTTTACTTGTTATCATGCGCAAGGTGTGAATTGCAGTACGTAGGATCTACCATTTATTAGTTTAGAACTAGGTTGGATAACCATAAACCTAGACTTAATGCACACAGAAGGCTATCTGCTGATATTAAGTCAAATGATGATATTGTTTATAAGCATTTCAGTCAGTTGGATCATAATGGTTGGATGATGTTAGAATTCAGCTAATTGATAAATGTAAGGTGGAACAAATATCTTAGGGAGCGAGAGGCCCAGTGGGCTTACCGGCTTAGGTCTATTTACCCACGGGGTTTGAATAGTGACAACTTATTTTGCAGTAGGAACCCTAGAAGGGATGTATTTTAGAATCATTTCTGCTATATTGTTGTAACGCGCGTGCTTCATAGCACGCATGCAGATTGAACTGTATTGTAACATTAGCATCTTGCATCATTAGTAATGGTTTTAACCGCTGTAAATCAGTTGCACTGATGAAGTCTTTTGTAATGAAGACGAAATATCAGCAAAGTCGAAGTTTCCAGTTTGTGATTGTTATATATATATATCTATATCAATTTTTTGTCTGACGTGCTGCCCTACTCAAACCGTCCTTTTGAAGCCAACAATTAACAAGGAATTTGTCGGTGTCGAAAAATCTGTTTCATTAGACAATGTATATGTCATTTTCGTCTGGAACAGTCTAAAGTTGTTTCCTGTTTGGTTCCTATCTTATCATACCACATTTCTTTTGTAGGTAATGCCTCCTAGAAAGAGAGCTGTGGCAAAATCTACGGCCACTCGTCCCACACGGGCTAAACGGTCTAAACCAGCATCAGAGCTGCAAGAAGTTGACATCAGTACACCGGCGGCTTACCATACGCAGGCAGCACAAAGCAACCAAGGAATGGTGTAGGTTGATGTCAATGCTCTGTCATCCACCATCTCCGCCGTGGTCACTCAAGCGCTACAGTCTGCGCTCTCTCAGGACAACCTCGCGGCTATCTCGACGTCCAGGAACACGGATGCACAGCAGTACAGAGCAAGATGTTGCCAATGAAATCAATGCAATTGTGGTCGGCAGTGGTTTGTCTGCAGGTCACGAAGTTCAAGCAAATATCACCAGACGCGGACATCTCTCCCACTCAAGTAACCGAGAACCTAATGCCGAAAAGTTGGTTTCTAATTTGAGCAGTCTGCTAAGTACTGCGTTGACAGATGTCTACCGGCGGCTCTACCAGAGAGCGTGGATAGTTTTTTGCCAAGTTTATGGCTCCGCAAATCCTTCATTGCCGCTACTTCCAAATTGAATTCCACTTTTCATTTCAAATCTTTCTTTTAGAAAACTAGCTTTTTCAATGATCAATTCCTATCTGGCGGCCATTTCCTACATGTATGTCCACAAACTTTATGGTTTTCCTGACCCAACCAAATCATTCTTGATCAAAAAGTTATAGGCAGCTTTAAGCCGCCAGCGAACTGCAGATGTCCGTCTCCCTGTGACATGGCCTGTGTTGCATGAGCTATAATGGGTCCATCAAAAGAATGAAAAAGATACCTAGTATCACCGCAGCTTTTGTAACATCTGCTAACTTTAAAAACTCTAGTCGTCTTTCTCACAACTTAAGATTTATTGAGAAGTGAACAACTGTTAGCACAAAACGACACGCTTGCAATATACACGTTTTGGCATTCGAAAGCCTGACGCTTGAGAGAGGGCAAAACCATCTTCTCAATACGAGAAAAAACTCTGACTGCAGGTATACTTGAAATAATATTTCATTCATTTGAAAATGAAATGTATTAAAGACGGATGACCTATCTTGCTTTTTTATTCCCGCATCTAGAGCATGTATATATATATATATAAAACGATGGGGCGAACTTCTTACTGGTCCTGACTGGTTTTAACGTAAAACTATGTAATTTAATTTTTAGTAATTTCTGAAGAAGGCCGAAACATTAAAACCAGTCAGGACCAGTAAGAAGTTCGCCCCATCGTTTTTTATTATACTTATCTACAAATTATACTTATCTACAAATTCACATGGAGGCGTCGTATCCTTGGATCCTCCTGCTTAAGAGTTCACCGTTTGTGTAAACCTTTTTATTATATATTCTATTTTATATATATATATATATATATATATATATAAAGAGAATAAGTGGACACGGTTAAACTTTTGACTTCGGTTTAATGCATACAGGTCTGTTTCGTACAGGGCGAACCTGCACTCCTCAGTGCAAGACCAAAAGTGAACTACAAAGAACATTTACAGTATAAAAAGCATCATATCTCCATGGGGATAACGTTCATGTCTAGACAATGTCACATCACGTTTTTCAGCAGAAATTTATCTTTATGTCTACATAAATATATATATATATATATACAGCAATTTGCATAAATTTCGACCCCCCCCCCAAAATGTATCATTATATCCCAACTCCCTAACAATGCTATTTATCTGGATATAATGATATATTTTGGGGGTTCAAAATTTTTGCAAACTGCTGTATATATATATTATTAAGTGCCCTGCATCTCATTACTTTTAATTTATTTGTTTTTAATTCGTCACGTTTGACTATCAACATTTGTAGCTATATGCTGCATGGTTACAACAGCAACGATTGTGCAAAAGCTAGAGCACTTTTTTTATGCATTGTCTGGCACAGTGTTACACTAAGCAATGTTTCATGCAACATCAACTTGCAATGGTGCAACAAAATTGCCTAGTGCAACACCACCTTTGGTTCTTTTTCTTTTAACCCATTTGGAGCCTGGGGATGTAAAAAAATATTGCTATGCAATATTTTGGCATGCGATGCGACTAGTTGGGAAAAGGAAAAATAATGTGGTGATAGTCTGCCATGGTTTAAGACTACAGACAGTAGTCTTAAACATGCCGTTTTCCCTCTAGTACTAAATAACCTTACCTAGCAAAGCAGGATGAAGAGCTTCTCCAATGGGGTCTGTTAAAGAAGTAAGCCATGAATTGTAGACATTGTGCCTCGAGGGACTTTTCTTTTTCAGTTCAGGCAATGAGATGGCAGGTCCTGAATTGTTGAGGTAATTCAGACACCTTCCAGCAAGGGTCAGTGTTTCATGAGACAGTGTTTTAAAGTTGTCTTTGAAGACTTGAAACAGTAGTGACATGATGGACACTATATTACATTTAAATTACATTACATTAATATATTACAATAACATTAGTGGTTGTTGGCTATGCACAACTTATTAAGAGGCTACCTCATATCTCCTTATCTTTGTTAGGCAAAACTATCTCGCCAGTTTCGTTTGCTAAGGATCTCGGGGTATATATTGATCAATATCTTACCTATGATGTACATATCACTAAAACAGTCTCTAGTTGTATGAACCAGTTAGTACAGATAGGTAGAATTAAACACCTTTTAGATAAGAAAACACTTTTATTACTTATAAATAGCTTTGTTTTTAGTAAACTATTTTATTGTTCTTCTAATTAGTAACAAGCACTTTGGAGTTCACTGGAAATAGCATTATTTTTCATGAGAAAGGGGAATGCATCAGACAACTAAAAAAGGAATAAAAAGAGGAAGGTACTCTAACGAGGATAGGAAGAAATATAGAAAGAGAAAACTTGGGCAGAATCAAGAAAAGGGACATTGCAGGTAAAAGAGTCGGTCATCACTGCGGTGACACCAAGATCAGTAAGAATACTGCAAGTCTCTACTTGTTCAGCATGGTCGAAATGGTGGGAAGCAAAAATCGTCATTCTAAGTTCCTAACTCCAAATCTGCAATGGGCTTTACTTCCTAGTTAAAGAAGTACTCAATCCTTTGTAGCAAACCACCAGCCAAAGACAATGGTGCCAGAATTAAACCACTCTTTGCCGTCTTCCCCTGATAGGAGGGAAGTCCTGCTGGGAAAACGGAACGTACGGTGCAACTTGCCTTGTGTACTTTCACAACAAGTTTCCTGTTGCTGTTAAAGAGATCAAAGTGAACATGTACATGGTCAAGAAAGAGGCAGGAGTTATATCCGAGCTTCATCAACAACATGAAGAAAGAAAAGCCTTATTTTATGTAAAGGCCAAAACGTCTTCCCTTAAATAAAGCAGTAGAGCTTTTCAAGCAAATGGTTGATGCTATTCATTTCATTCACAAAGCCGGTTGGCTGCACAACAATATTAAAGAAAACGATGTTGTGATACACAGAACACCCCTGAAGTGAAACCAGGTCGTATTTGATTTTGGAAAAGGCAGACAATGCTCAAACAAAAAGCAATATGAACTAATTAACAGAGGTTAAAAAAGCCCCTGAGCTTATGAAAGGCACACACACACAGTCACCAGCAAGTGATGTCTTCTCATTAGGAGTTCTGTTACAAAAGATGTCGGGCAAGTTTGTCCGAACTAATGTTTCCTTAGAGAGCCTTCCAAAACGGCAAAGTCAAAATTACACAAAAAATCTCATCACAAAAGATTGGATTTAATATAAGTTACATTATATCGGCTTATGAGCATCTATGATGCAAAAATAACTTTCAACTGGTTCAATTTTGTTTAAAATCACAGCTTATCTGAAATAGCGTGAGGAATTGTGACATTGAAAACATTTACAAATCAGAAGCAAAACATCGTTAAAACCTGAAACTTTTTGTGTTGGACTGTAACACTGGTATCTACATACCATGTTAGAAACAGCTTTGTAGGATGTAAAGTTTAGATTTTTGAATTTTTATGACGTCATGTGTAAGCCAAGAATTCTGGCTTAACAATATACTGTTTTACCGCAATCTTCTTCTGTAGACTCAATATTAATATCTCCCACAATGCAGTGAGATCACTGAATTACCATAAAGAAAACATGGCAGCGATCGGGTAATTAAAACTAATAAACGTTCACTTCACATTTGAACCAGTTACGGAGATATTGACTTAAAACCCCATGACCTGTCAAAGTATAATTTGGAGCTTGGAGCTGAAACTGTTTTTCAGCAGAGATTCCCTTTAAATAAACAGGTGGTTATGTGACCACTTAATGCAAAATACCTGTTACTGAAATTGGTCATTCAAGTAATGTCAAAAGTGTTACATTTCACAATAGTTTATGGAGCTGAATATGAAGGTTCCCAATTATATCCTGTCCTACTCATATGCCTATGAGAATAGGCATATGCCCAATCATATCCTGTCCTGCTCCTGCTCATTATGTCTATCTCCGTACTTGAACAAAGTAAGATAATGTGTGCATTATTTTAGAAAAGAATAGAATCTCATTATTCCCTGTTTTTCAGATGGATGTTTGCGCTGTTCTGAATGCGCCATTTAAAAGCTGAGGACAGATTGAGTCTAAGAGGTTTCTGTCAATCAGAGAAAAGAGAGGAGAATCAAAGCAAGAAAAGAAGACTTCCTGAAGCCTTTTTCAACCCCAAGACTCCCCATTAATGTTTGGCTTGAGGCCTCCAGTAGGATATTCGACACATCCTAAATATGTTAGGAAATGGAGACAAGTGATGAAAGAAGCTTATGAATTGGGGTCTGCTCATGCAAAGAAAAGTGCAGAACTCAGTAAAGCACAGTACGACAAGAAAGTCAGACATACTGCCCTGTGTGAAGGAGATCATGTGCTTGTCAGGAACCTGACAGAACGAGGTCGTCCAGGAAAATTGCACCCCTATTGGGAACAACAAATCTATGTCATGACGAAGAACTGAAGGACATGCCAGTGTACGAGGTTAAACCGGAGAACGGAGATGGAAGATCCAGGGTCCTTCACTGCAATCTCCTACTACCATGCTCTTACTTACCTGTGGAAACTCAGATCAAGGCGACTAAAAGTATCAACACCAGCCAGTGGGGCCCTAGGCGAGTCACCAAGCAACAGCACTCAGATGGAGAAATGCCTGGCAATACTGATGAAGACATGCCTGGCTTACCGCCATGTCAACAAGAGGAACTTTGTGAGTCTACAAATGTTCAAAGTGATGATGGCGTCGGAACTAAACCAGTGTCAACAGAACAGGACTTTGAGCCTTTACACGTTGATGACCTGGACCCAGAGCTGGGAACTGGAAATGACTGTGAACCGGTGGCTACCTTGAATGATGAAAATGTTGTAGATGCAGAGCCCCTGAGGCAGTCACAACGAACGACCAAACCACAACTTAGGATGACAAATGATGCATTAGGACAACCGTCCTTTCAACCTTGGACCACAGTTGGGAGTACAAGGCATTTCAGCATCATACCCACAGCAGATATCGCCCCCCTATACGATGCCCTGGATGTTGCAGCCTATGAGGACACCTTGTTGTAATGTTTCTTTTACATGTACCTCCCTGCACAGTTTCCACCAATTACCTGTGCGCCTTTGTGTTACTAACTGCAATAGGCGACAAAATTGACACATCGTCATTTTGAACCCCATTTTGCTCAAGACAAGACATATTTTGACCCCGCCCCTCTTATTCCCCACCCCCACCCCCCCAGCCAATGTTGTTTATTGTTTACAGAGGTATGTGGCTGCAATCCTACAACATTGGAAGGGGGGAGGGGGTTTCTGCAGCAAATTATAGCGAATGCAAAGAAAAAGTGATGAAATTGGCACAGAAACCGTTTGGCATACATAATGTCAAGTATTTTTGTCGCCTATTGTCCGATATACCAAAAATATTATTTCGCTGTTCATGGTGACGTGCGAGTGCGGTACCTTTTTCAAATTATCCTTTGGAGGAATATCTGCGATACCACACAGGACAGTGTCGTTATGTAGTCAATTTAAAGATTTTAGGTATAAAGGAAATACATTCTACGATCAGAAGAATAGGCAAATCAGTCAAATTAGTCATTGAATGACAGCAGGAAAAAGAGATTATTGCTCACGCACAGCAGTTTTGTTGTTCTGTTGGGATGTAATTGATGGTATTAGCGTGTTGTTAAAAACCTAAACTACGAGATGGAGCTGCTTAAAACTTATGAATCTAGTTGTTACTCTTCTGAGGAGAGCGAGAAAGAATCCAATGCCGATACTAACGCATGTGAAAGGAATGAAATTGGAGCACGTACTGTGCGCCAAGTTTATTTGATCACTTATAGTCAAGCGGACGAGTCTCGATTTCCAACAAGAAGGTCTTTTGTGGATGCTGTGTTAATTTCATTTCAGGACACATCTGCTAATGTTATACAGTGGTGTTGTTGCCTTGAAAAACATGCCACTGATGGAATTCACTACCATATGGCAATCAAACTGGATAAGATCCGACGCTAGTTGCATTGCAAGAAAATGTTGTTAGAGCGCTTTGGTATTTCGGTTCACTTTTCCGCAATCCACGCTAATTACTACAGTGCGTGGCGGTACGTGACAAAAGAGGACGATTGCTTTATTCAAAGTGTGGGTCATCCGGATTTGAACAATGGACAGCCGCCCAGGACAACGATGGCGTGTTTGGCGAATCTGTCGAGAAGAAAGAAAGAACCTGTCCGAGATGAGTTCGAGCAGGAAATATCTGATGAGGGTGCCGACAATGAAGCAGAAGATCGCGAAACAAGTAGGAGCAACGGAACGAAAAGAAAACTTAAAACAAAAAGAAAGCGAATGAGTTCATATGAATTGTCGGAAATCGTTGTGACAAAGAATATAAAGACCAGAACTGAGTTGCTAGCCCTTGCGCGAGAACAAAAGGAAGAAGGCAAAACGGACATTGCTGAGTTCATTGCGAACCGGGGTTCTAAGGTTGTGGCTGAAGTTCTTCAGACTGCCTGGGAAATGGAGAACTCGCATTATGATTTGCAAAGAGAAAATAAAACTAGATTGCAGTTATTAAGCGAGACGAGGCAGGGAGAATGCGTTGCAAATTGTAATGGCAACTGGTTAACTTGCGCACGCGAAGTTTTGCACAGGAACGGAGTAGATGAAAAGTACTTTTCCGAGAGTGTTTATGAACTGTTAGATAAAGGACGCGGAAAATATAGGAACATTATGATTGTTGGAGTGGCTAACTGTGGTAAAACATTTTTGCTGAACCCGTTAAATCTCATTTACAAGACATTTTGTAATCCCGCTTCCACAAGCTTTGCGTGGGTTGACGCTGAAAAGGCGGAGGTAATTTTTTTGAACGACTTCAGATGGACACCGTCAATTATACAATGGCATGATTTGTTATTACTGTTAGAAGGACAACTGGTCCACTTGCCAGCTCCTAAGTCACATTATGCCAAGGACTTTATTTTGAACCAGGACACTCCAGTTTTTGCAACTGGAAAGAACCCGATTGTTTTAATTCGGAACTGCTTCCTTGAAGAGAAAGAAACCGAAATGATGAGCGTTCGCTGGAAGATTTTTCGCTTTCATGCTCAAATATCGCAAGATCAACAGAAAGAAATCCCTGCTTGTGGTAAAATGTTTCGCAACTTTGGTTCTTGGAGAACAACTCATAGAAGAAGATCTTACGATTAACCACGATTAACCACGCTTTACCATGTACAAATTAAAAAGAACTTTAGTACTTTTTCTTTGTTTACGTATGGTAAAGCGTGGTTAATTATGGTAAATCGTTGGATTTCAAAACGTAGACACACATTCTTTTTAAAGGATGTTTTTATTGTAGAATGAAAGGGTGAACGTATTTTGTGCTTAAGGTTAGCGTTTCATGTCCAAATGTGCGAAACATCCGTAAGAATAATCTTGTAAATACAACATCGACTGACAGTGATTTATGATCAAGGTCACGCGTACATGTCACGCTTAACATAACTGTATGACAGTGCGTTACGCAAATAAGCATTCTTTCGATACTCTTAACTACAAAGTAGTATATAAGGAGTCAGTCAAACACCTTTTTTTCTGAAGGCCCAAAATAAGCCTCCAAACGCCCGAGTTACCGGCCCCCAGGGCTCATGCATTCACCCTGGGGGCCCGGTAACTCGGGCGTTTGGCGGCTTATTTTGGGCCTTCAGAAAAAATGGTGTTTGAGCTGACTCCTTATATACTACTCGGGGCTGGTGGCTCTCTTATATTTTTAAGCTGTTACAGACCCTAATAAACCGTTATTTGAACATGGCAAGCTTTACATAACCAATTGGAGAAACCCCTCTCCTGGGTACCTAAGTGACGATGGGGAGAGGAAGAAAGAGCGTTCTGACACAATCAATTAAACGAACGGCCTTTAATCACTCAAAACATGGAAGTCTTCTTTGCTATGGATGCAGAAAAGGAAAAAAAGGCGAACTCTGTAAATGCGTTGAAGAAATTCGAGGGCAAACATCTCCTCCATCCTTTGTATCGAAATATATTCTTGAAGCCGCACAAAGACTGACTCCACAACAACTTGTCGCCGTTATCACCAATTGAAAAAACACTTTCCTTCGTATATCAATGATGACGACAACACAAGTGTTCTTGAACTTTCTCAAATCGAGGAACACTGGTCTAAAACAAAAGAGCGCCGACTGGGTGAGTTATCGACAAAATACTCTTGGGGCCTCCGAAATTGCAGCCTTGATCGGAGTTTCGCCGTTTGAAACACCACAGAGCTTGCTTTTAAAGAAATTACAGCCAGCCGACATGCACAGCAATACGGCTTGTACCTGGGGCAATCTGTTCGAACCGATCGCTCGCAAATGCTTTGAACAGAAGCACTCTGCTAGAATTTTTGCCCATTCTATATCCCTCAATCTGGCAACAGATCACTCATTATATAGAAAGATTATATGCAGCCCTGACGGCTATTATGTAGACAAAGAAAACAATGTAATTCTTTTGGAGTTCAAATGTCCTTTCAAGCGGAAAATAGCTATGACTCGAGTTCCTAGTTATTATACACCCCAGATACAAACGGGCCTTTATTTTAGCGGATCTATGGTTAATAAAGCCCTTTTCATTGATTCTTACTTCAGAATGTGTTCTCTACAACAGATAGAGCCAAGTTCGAATCATAATAATCTTTTAAACGGCGGAAATATTTACCAGACAAAAGGTCACACAGCGCTTGCCTGGGGCATCTGTTATCTGTTTTCAAAACAAAAGTTTACACGCAATCAAAGTAAACTTATTGACATTGGTGCTCTTAAACAAACTCAGACATTTGAGCAAATAATGACTTCAATAGCCGAGAAAGACCTATGGTGTTCTTACGGCGCGGTCAGAATGTCGTTCAGCAAAGAATACATAGATGAAGAGTATTTGCGTTACTTCAGAATGAAAAAGGCTTTCCTTGCTCCAGATGAGGGGCCGAAGCCGGTTGCTTTCTTTTCATGGAAATTGTTGAAAATCACAGAGCTTGAAATTGTCAAGCATGAGGGATTTTTGAACAGTATTCAACCGAAGGTCGAACGATTTCATGAGAACTTGGCAAGGCTTCGCAGAAAAATACATGAAAATTTATCAAATCAAAAACACCTTGAGAAAACCATACCTGGTGAAACTTTTGAAGACAACATCGGCGATGACAGTGCTATGTTAGAAGCCTTTCTTATTGAGAAAGCGGAGGCGCTTACTCCAGATCTTTGAAAGCCTTTCTCCATAAATGTTCGTTTTTAATAATCATCTTGTTTGACATCTGCTGCCTTAGGTAATTTACAATTGCTCGTTGCGGGTCTTTAAGTGGCGTTGTAATGTTCAGGATTTTGTAGATCACAAACGTATAAGAGATTCTCGGAAGCCGAGCTTGTATATGTTTGAAAATACGTTTCACCTCATTTATTTGGTCGATAGTCAATCCAATCCTTTTGTTAATTCGTGTTAAAGCGTACCCAAACGCATAACACCGTGCCGACTGCCTTTGTCTTGGTTTGTACAAAATGTTTTGATCCGTATATGCCGGAGCATAATCCTCTAGCACTTCCACACGACCGCATTTTTTGCAATAAAGTTCACAAGAATCGCTTGATTGTAAAAATGGACCGTCGCAAGAATAACAAGCCCTCTTGTACAATCTTCGGGCCCAACGTTCACGCTGCAAGGCGTTATAATGTTCTTGTAGATATTGTTTCCCCATCTCTGCCAACCCCATATCTTCGTAGATATGACAAAGTTTTTCCGGCAGAACCAAGCGGTGTATTTCTTTCCTATAATCGCTGCCATATAGCGAGCGAAGGATGGCAAAATTGTGTTCTTTCTCAAGTACATTGAGCCGTGTGGTGAAGTCAGTCATGTGTTTATACATTACAAATTGTTTTTTCAATTAGGGGGTTCCCCGTGATTTCCGGTATCGTTGCGTAAAGGTCGTATTTATAAAATTACAACTTTAGAAGCTTCTCGATCATACCGAAGCGCCCCACAAATACCGAAGCGCCCCAACTTTGTTGAAAAAAGTTTTTCTGGGGCGCTTCGGTATTTATTTTTGAAAAAAGTTTTTATGGGGCGCTTCGAAATGCATGGGGCGCTTCGGTATTTAGGGGGCGCTTCGGTATTTATGGGTTTCTGAGCGCTTAGGTGTGGCGGGTTTTTTCCCTCAAGATTTGTAGATTAAACCCCGAGTTTAGTCTTTCAAATCTGACTTGGAAACTGCTGCAAGACGATTTAATTTTTTTGGAAATTCTTCTTTGACTTCTTTGCGAAGCTCGCCTCTGAGTTTTTCAAGATCTGGAGTTTGAGTTTGCTTGTTTACTTTGTTTGCGGCCTTTGTTTCACCAGAGCGTATTTCGTTCTTAAGTTCGTGATATCTTTCGACTTCACGGAGGATTATTTTGAACTCTGAATCACTGATTCTCTTGTCAGTTAGAGCCTTTGAAACCAGCTCAAAGACAGAGTTTCGTTTAGCAAGGGCGAGTGTGTATATTTTTTCGTGTTTAGTAATTTTTCTATCAAGCCGCCTGCTAAACAAAGTGATGCCGGCCGCTGAAAAACCTGTCAAAGCTGCCACGCCGGCAATGACAGGGCTGGCTATGAGCCCGGCTCCTGTCAGGGCTGTGACGATTGTGGCTGAAGACAAAGCTGTAGAAATGAAACCAAAACTTACTGCGGTTCCGTGAACAATGGTGTGTGTTCTCTTGTATTTCTTAGCAACTTGTCTGTAATGATTCGCCTCCGACTCAAGCTCCTTTTGCAAATCAGAAATTTTCTTGAGTCTGAAGTCTTCACCGTTGGATAAGTCTGGGTAAAGCGATGGAGTTTCGCTGTATTCAGGAGCTGATGGCAACACGTTAGCTGAGCTCATCATCAGGGGGTATATATAATATATTTTTTAATTGATCTCAAGTTCAAATTCAAGGGGCATGTTATTGAAGTCAAAAAGGGCATTGTGTTCATCCCTTACAGACAGTGTTATGCTGTTTACATAATCACCAGACGAGACGTCACGCAAGATGTTCTGCTGCGTTGATTCATAGAAAACTCTCTCATAGGCCTTCCCACGAAGAGCAAATTTAGCCAAAACTGTAGAAGGCTTACCATTGAGTAGGTTTTGTTCTTTATCGACCAGATCACAGTGGATAAAGTAAGTGCTTGGTGATGTTAATCCTTTGACGAATGTTATAAAGAGCAATTTAGGACTTATACCAAGCAGTTTAGACAGATTGCGGTCAAGCTTCACCTCCTCAGAATAAAGTTTGGAAATTATCATCTGACCAACTGGAGTATTTGTTTCGGTTGTTAATTTAAAGTTACCTTCGAAGGCTTCTTCAAATTCTTTTGCCAATCTATCCATAGTGTAATGCCCTTCAAGTATTCTTCTGGTAGTCTTGTTCTCATTAGGGTTGGTAGTTAATGTAATCTCACCTCTTTGTTTTAGATTAAACCACGAATTATAAATCGTGGTGGATAAGAGCCGGATGTAGCTCGGTTTCTGAAGCGGGTGGTCGAAGTAGATGGTGTGAGGGTTCGAAGGTGCGACGATTGTTAACACAACCATTGTATATATATTTAAATTTAAATATATATATTCAATCATGTTTGGCAGACGCCCTGGTGGTTTTAATCCTGGTTCAAATCTCGGTCTAGACATTGGCGGCCACGATTACGGACCTCCGCCCCCGTTTTTTCCTCGTCCCCAAAATCCCCTCTATCCCCAACAGAGCAGGTATATTAGCAAAAAACAGCCAACACCACCCACAGTAAATCCGCAACTTGCTTGGCTGAGTTCTCCGGAGGCTGAAAAACTCTCTACAACCGCCAAGGCTAAGGCTATTTCAGACTTCAAAAGGCGTTTCCTGCACGCTGATATGTCAAGATTTACAACAGAAGTTTCTTTCGACGAAAAGCACAAAGCCTCAGCAGTAGTTCTTTTTTCAGAGGGGCATAGCTCCTGGGCTATGCCCTCAGACATACCGCACAAGAATTGGACACAAGCCCTGAAAGACGCCCTTGGCTTAGAGTATATTGGCGGTTTCCCTTATCAGTTAACGTTAAACCGAAACACACAAAAACCAATCCCGGCTGTTGAATTCGCCACCTCAATCGATAAAGACATGATGATTGGCTCTGTCTTGAACGATGAAGCGCAAAAGATCGATGTCACGCCAACTGATTATTTCACAACGAAATACAGAAACATTTTCAGAGACACACAAATTTCGTTCACAACCGCGAAATATGGGAGAAAGTGGCTAGGCGGTCCGCATATGAGTTTCTGGCCACAACAACTAAACTTTGCTCTGTGGTGTGCAACAACTGGCTGCGGGATCTCGCGTGACCTTCTGTTTGATAAGAACTCTACTCTCTCCCTAACCCCGCAGCTCCGATCATTTTACAGGTTTCACGTCTATTTCACAACAAGACGAATACTCTACAAGCTGGGTGGGGAACAGAGCGTGAGTGCTTTGCCAGACGACCCCACATTCAACCAGAAAGACAACAAGTTCAACATCGACGCATACAAGAGAATTTGCCAAGAGTTCGGTGTCGACCCCAATGCTGACTTCCGTTTCACATACGGCAAAAATCACGGGCTTGGCAATGTGTACATTTGGGTTGCATATGATGGGCCTAGTTCTACTGATTACGACTATCCTGATCCCGATCTAGCCCTGTTTGATGACGAGCGCGTCACAGACAGAAAAGACCCAAACTATCGAGCAAACGGCATATACTTCGTTCGTAACGACCAGGGCGCTGTTAGTCAGTTCGAGCACTTTGTGCCGAATTATGCACAAGGGTTAACACAGCCAGGGCTCGCGCGTATGAATCAGTCAATCGAGGCCTTTGTGTATTGCATTCTGGGTGCACAAGCAAACACTCGCAGCAGCATCATTGGAAGAGGAGGCCGGGCGTTCGAAACGCAGAGAGTATTCCTCACCCATCTAGAGGAGGCTATAATACTGAACGACATCGCAACAAGCGTACAGCGATATCAACTTGCCATCCAAGCAACGAAAGTGCGCTTAGACTTTGCGACAGCGCCCGGAAGTTGGCTCATGCCATCACGCATGATTATCAACACAGAGAGCGTGGTGGGGTACAACAACAATCTCAAGGAGGCAACGCAAGGGATGAAACTGGGTGTGAACAACGATGTTAACCTGGGTACAAAAAAAGCCTCCCTTCGCCACATGGATGGGGGACCAACAAAAATAAACCCACCAAACAGTCATCCATCAAACCCGATACATAAACAGGCCACACAGGCACAGGGTATAGTGCCAAAACCAAAGGTCACACCCACACCACAACCAGCCCCCACACCAACACCAACACCAACACCACCCCCAACGCAAGAGACTAAGATCGAGCCGCATCACGTAAACAAGGCGCTCATTGGTGTGGGCGCGCTTGCTTTAGCAGGCTTTCTTGCCTGGATGAGATAATTATCTCCTGCGCTTGGTGATCCTTTCAATCATAAAGCCTACAACGGCAAGGATCAGCAGCCAGGCGTGTTCACCCAGAAAGGAGATGACCGACCCAGCAGCTTTGAAGAGAAAACTCACAATTGAGCCAATCAAGCCAGGCAGGGCGTTGGCTGCCTTTTTGCCAAGCTCTTTAAGTCCATTTCCAATAGCCTTGGTGGCTTTTGCCAGGCCATTTAAGGTGGCGAGTACCACAGCGCTGATGGTGATGCCAGCTGCCAGAACAATTGCTTGCAGGGTCCATCCGTATTTCTTGAAGATTTCTCTAACCCGCTCTCTCAAAGACATGCCCCTTTCACGCACCTCAATTTCTGTGTTGACCCTTTCTAGCTCTTCTTCACGTTCAGCAACCCGGGCTTCCGCGGCTTCTCTTTCAGAGGGAGAAGTGTTCTCATCCTCTATGACGCGCTTGTCTTCAGCGTTCTGCCGTTCAAGCTCTTCTTTGTTCTGTTTCAGTTCGTCCAGTGGTTTCACAGCGTCCTGTTTTCCTCTAAGCTCCTCTCGGCGTCTGTCTAATCCCCTACTGTCAAGTTTTAGTTTGTCGATTTGTTTTTTTAGTTTGTCTGCTTGTTGAGCAGCTTTTTGCGCATTGTCCAGTTGTTTTCGTTTAGCTTGATGCTCAGCTTCAACAGCTCGCTTTTCATTTTTTAGTCTTTGTATTGTCTCCGTATCCAGTGGGCCATGTGCATCTTCCTTCTCTTGAATCTGGTCATCAATATCTTTGATTCTATTTCTTAGGGCATCCGTGTCGCGGCGAAGTTTTTGTGCATCCGCATCCCTTTGTTCCATTTGTTGTAGTTCCTTTTGTTTTGCTTCCAGTTCTTTTTGAGTTGCTTCAAATGCAGCATTTGTCTCATTGAACTCTTCAGTCAAAGACTTTCCGAGAGCAGCTTTGATCTCTTTGGGAAGAGAAGCGTTGAAAGTCTTTTCGGAATCCCCACGGCTTTTTGTGTAAAGAGGATACCATTTGTCTCTGGTATGATATTTTACCTCGATGATGGCTCCACCTGATTTTGGTTTCGGCTCGTACCGAAAATTAAGTTGACTTCTGTCTATGCTGGGAAACTCGTTCTTAACCTCCTCAAAGGCCATAACTTCCTTTGTTATCAATCGCCGGCCTTGAGTATCCCCTGTAATGAAAGAGGTTTCTTCAGTGTGGGAACCTTGTTGTTCTGGGGGCAACCTTGTTCTTGGGATCATAGGCACTTGTTCACCAGATGGTGTGGAAGCAGCCCCTGGTTTAAAAGGTTGCGTGGTGTCTTGGTCATGGAGCCATCGACTGTATTCTTGTTTTTCTTCTTCTGTCATTGGTTTATTCAACCACTCTTCAATCTCAGCATCCTCGTCATCCCCTGTGTCTATGATGAGAGGGTCTGTGTCCTTTGCCTCGTCAGGTATATCATATCCGCCTTCTGCCATGATGATATATAAATATAAGTTTAAAAACACAAATATATACCATGGCTGTGCAACCGAATCTACTTCCATCTCACAGCGAAAAGACAGTGGGTGCCATGAAGGCAGAGCGAACCGTTAAGCGCATCACATTCAACCCATCTGAGGCCAATCCCGGCGAGACACTGTACGTCTCGGTGCCCAAGCTGGGCGAGCATGATGTCCTTGTGTCCGGCTCGCTTGCACTTGTGTTTAACATCAACCTAGCCAGGGGCCACGCTAACAACTTTCTCGTGCAAAATGTTTCTAGGGCCCTGGTGGACAGGCTCGTTGTAAAGTTTGGCGCTACCACCGTCGAGGACACAGTTGGGTACGACATCTATAAGATCTTCGAAGACCTATTCAAATCAACTGATGAGCGGGACAACATGCTTATGGAGGGCATCCAGAGTGAGGATTTGTGCAAGATCCGCTCTAATGCCGGCGACAAGAAGTCTTCCGGCGTGGATGCAGAGAAGAAGCTGGAGACAATATACAAGAATAAGTATCGCATCAAACTGGATCACCAAATCTTAACTGATCACGGAATCATGTACCCCCAGGCCCTATTCAATGATCTGGTCTTCGAACTAACCCTAGCCCCCGCAAGCCAAGTTGTCCGAGGCTCAGACACAAGCAAGCTCGTGTACAAGTTGGAAAACATCCAGCTGGAGTACGAGACAATCAGAAGTAAGGGGTTGGCCGACGAAGCAACAAGCACTTATACTAGCGGCAAGGGGTTCGCCTATGACTTCGTAATGCGAGATCGGGTGCATCCCTTCTCAAAAAGCGGGGACACTCGGATGAATCTTCGGGTAAACCCACAGCGCAGGTCTCTCAAGGGCATCCTCTTGCTGTTCATCAGCCCCTATGCTGCGGGTGCAAGGGACTCTGAGGACTATTTCAATCCAGACATCACCAAAGTAAAGGTAACTGTAAATGGGGTTCCAAACAGGGTCTACAACGAGGGTATCGCCGGCACTGACATGTGGAGTGAAATCTCCCGACACTTTCACACGCGCGGCAGGCCCAACATGAACCTGACCAAATATCTCACAGGCAACAAGTTTGGTCTCTGGATTGACCTGCGGTCCATGGCTGACCCAGCTCTGCACGGCAACGGCCAACGGCTCGTCAACACACAGGATGGTGTGCAACTCGAGATTGAATGAAACGGCACAGGCTCGGGAAATGCAAACTGCCACATCTTCACCATCTCAGACTCACAGTTGAACATCATTAGCAGGCAGCTGGAATCTGTACAGTACTAAAATACACATATATATATATACTATGGCTACAAGCAACATCAACTTCTATGATAAGCCGGCTCCCCTGCCATCTACCAGACCCTTAACATACAATGAAATACAAAGACTTCTGGCAAAGGCGCCCTCCCCACCCACACATGAACCAATTGTTTGCAAACCAACTAATATAGGCGCTGGCTATGGACCCAAGAAAGTTGCCATTCAATGCACTAATCGTGGGCCCCACTAACTCTGGCAAGACACAGTATCTTCTAAACCAACTGCGAGGACCCTTTAGGGGTTGTTTTGATTACATTGTTTTATTCTGCCCCACATTTGTCAAGAACAAGACATACGATGGTTTCGTGGACCGAGATCCGCACATCTTTGTGATTATCTGTCAACAGCATGAAATCGAAGACTGGTTGTAGCTGGCGAGCTTCTTTTTCACATGCACCAACACTTTATTCATTCTAGATGACTGCGCCGCCTCCAAAGATGTCAAAGGCCGCACAAGCCAGCTGGTCAATCTGGGGTTCAGCGCAAGGCATGACGGCATATCCGTGTGGGTCTTGACGCAGCAGATCACCAGCATTGCCAAACCATATCGTGATAACATTGCAGCGATCGTGCTCTTTTACACACCCTCCAGCAAGACAACTAAGGCAATCTTCACAGACTATGCCGGCGAGCTCTCCCACGAGGAGTACAAAGAGTTTATCGCAAGACTCAAATCCCGCAAGTTCTCCCACCTGGTTTTCTCTCTTAGGTACCCGTATGGAATTGAGTACAAGATTTAAAATACACACACACAAATATATACCATGGATGCACCAACCAGCCTACACAAGCTCACTGTGCTTTCACAGCTTTTGGATGAATTGCACAAACACACACTTGATACACAAAACAAAATTATCAAAACCGCTAGTAAGGAAAATCTGCGCCTTATGCTTCTCAACAGATATCCCTTGCGGTTGAATTCTATGCCAGACACCATGGCGGGGCTTATACGTGAGATTGAAACTCTTTTACCAGCAATCAAGAGAATTATAGAAAATTAAAAAAATACACACACATTATATATACCCCTGATGATGGCACAAGCAGCTGAAGACCAGGTCGACTTGAGCGAAGTAATGCAGATGCTGGAGGCTGCCCCTGACACCGCACCTCCCACAGGTCTCGTGTGTGACGATGGCATTCCTGCCAAACGTGAGAAGCTGGCAATCCTTGTTTCAACCGGCAAGGCCAAAGAATCTATCGGCGTGCAGCTTACACACGATCATGTAAAGCGCCTTTCAGACAAGGACGTTGACAAGTACATCAAAAGGTACGAGGCCTATGTCGGCAACAAGACAACAGAATCTCTAGTTGATTCAGCCATAATGCTCTTGTCCAAAGGAGTTGGCATGGTGGTCGACCTTGATGATGTCAAGGAATTACAGAAAGAACTCAAAAATGATTACATCATCTACCAGGAGCTGTCAAATCTTGCTGGAGGTCTTGCCCTGAGATGCGGACGGTGGCTGGCACTTGCCAATGCTGCTCTCATCACAACAAAACATGTCAAGTTTGAACGAGAGCCTGATCACAAGCCTGACTTAATAGAATTGGAACCACAACCCACACATCCAAGCAGAGACAGTGAAGGTTATCCACTCGAGGGCTTTGATGAAGTTGGGCTGGGACCTTGAAGGAACCTGGGCGGAACCTAGGTGGAACCTGTCAGCACACCTGGCCAAATTTTCAAAAATCATATATATACCCACTATGAACACACCACTCGAGACGATCCCTGAAGAAACTCAAACTCCAACGCCAACTCCAACACCTGCACGCGTTACCTCTGAGGTCCCGAAAACAAAGCCCGCAAAAGAAAAGAACCCCGGCCGTGTTAAATCTGGCCTTATGCTAGCAGAGCGCAACCGTCTGGCCCGTGAAGCAAAGAAAAAGGCCGAAGCACAAAAGGCCGCACCCTCAACAAGTGTCACAACAAGTGAACCCTCAACAAGTGACACAACAACTGACACCAACAGCAACTCAATCTTTTATATTCTGGGGGTTGGAGGGTTGATTGTCTCTGTTATGGGTGTGTATTACCAACGCGAGGCCATAATGTAAAAGTTTGGCCACAAATCAAACACACTGACCCCACCACCAGCAAACGCACCGACCCCACCACCAGAACAACCCCCATCTCGAATTCCAGTAAGACAAGGAATCAAAAAAATGGAATAAAAAATAAACACATATGTATACTGCACACAAACTATGGCTGACAATAAGCTTGTGAAGTCTATCCTCGACGCCGCAACAATAACTGTCCTTGTCGCTGGTATTGGCTGGGTTGGCAAAAAGGTCGTCAAGGAAAATCTCACGGCCGACCCCAGCTCGAGTCTCATGAACTACGTGAAGTTCACTGCTGCCATGGCTGGGAGCATAGCTCTCAAGAAATACCTCGAGGACCAGAAGATCCTCCCTGCCTCAATGTAAATCATATATGTATATACAGGGATGGCCTCAATCGCTATTATGGTTGGTGGGGCAATTTTGAATGCCGCTGCTTTCACTGGAGGCAACTATCTCGCAAAATATCTTTCCGGCGACAGTGGGAAAGCCGCTCTGGATGAGAAGATCAGACAAGGCGTTAGAGGCCTATCAAGTGGCCTACGCTAAATATCAGAAAGACCGCACAAAGCTCCTCGACTGGATTGCCAGCAATGATCGGATCAAAGATCAAGCGAAACACAACTTTCAAGACACTGACCAAGCTCTAGTGCTCTACAACCAAACACATCCTACAGAGGAACGAATTCAAACACTCCCCAAAGAGCCCGAGTTCTCTGACTTCTATAAACCAGGCCCACAGCAGAAACAAGGCGAACTCTTGTTTATCGGCACTGGCGCACTCGCCCTTGGCTATGCGGCGTTTCGCTTTCTGTAAAAAAAAAATATATATACAAACATGGGTCACGAAAGCTTTGCATTCAATGGAGCCATCATAGGCACTGCAGCTATAAGTCTCACTTGGTTTTGGTTTGAAGGCATGTCCGTATTACTTGGATCTTTTTCCCAGCTTCTGCATGATGAAAGGCGTAACCAGCCGCATGATGAAAGTCGTAACCGGCGGCTTGATGAAAGACGTGAAAGGCGTAACCGGAGGCTTGATGAAATACGTGAAAGGAGTAAACGGAGGCTTGATGAAATACGTGAAAGGCGTAACCGCCTACTCTCTGAACAGCAGGAGGAAGCTAATGAACAAGAACAATAACTGCTTAATGTATAATATATGGCTGCGAAACTCTCAAAGATCTATTACAGCCCCAAAGGCTACTGGAAAGGACTTGCCGCTGTCAAAAAGCTAGCTGCGGCAGCCAAGGTCTCTGAAGAGGTGGTTAAAAAGTGGCTCGTCAAACAAGCCCTTTGGCAAGTTTACCTCCCCGCACCACGCCATATCCCTCGGCCCAAGTTTGATGTCCAGACTCCTAATGCTGTGCATCAAGCAGATCTACTTTTTTTGCCACACGACAAACTGCCCCACGGGCGAAAGATTTACAAATATGCTTTGACAGTTGTTGATGTGGCTAGCCGTTACAAAGCAGCAGAGCCCTTGACTTCGAAAGAGTCTGATGAAGTTTCGAAGGCGCTTACACGTATTTACAGGCGTGGGCCTTTGAAATGGCCACAACTATTGCAAGTCGATCCGGGGACAGAGTTTATGGGGGCTGTGACTAAAGAGACTGGGGCCCATAAAACAACCATTCGTCGTGGGCGCGTTGATATCCACAGAGACCAAGGGATTGTTGAAAGATTCAACAGAACCCTGGCTGAACGATTGTTTGGTTACCAGTACGCAGTTGAAATGAATCTGCCCTCTGGCCGTTCGACCGCTTGGGTTAAAAGATTGCCAGATGTTATCTCTGCCTTGAACAATGAAGTAACAAGATTAACTGGCAAGAAGCCTGCACTAGCAATCAAAGAGAAAGCAACCTCAGCCAAGCCCGCAACCCCATATGCTAGGTCTGTGGGCTTCTCCGAAAAGAAGCTCCCTCATGGAGTCCACGTGAGATATTTGTATCAGCCTGGCGAACTTGAGGGCGGTAGTCGACGGGCAACTGATCCGATCTGGTCTTTGAAAGTCTACAACATCGAGAAGGCTGTCACCAAGCCAGATGCACCTGTCGTGTATTATCTGTACGACGGACCCAAGCGCGGGTTTGTGCGGGAAGAGTTGATGGTTGTGCCGCTGGGTACTCAGTTGCCACCCGCTGGGTTGTGAAACTCGATTGGCTCTGTGTGAATGCCGTCGGGCAACACCCAGCGCTTGTCGTAGTAGGCGCTGAGGCCCAGCTTGCGCTGTTCGTACGTGTACATGGCCCCGTTGTGCATTCGAAAGCCTCTGTTTGTTGCCATGTCTTTGTAGCCTTCAAGGGCCCGCTCGTATCTTTCCCACCGAAGCTCGTTCTGATTCTTGTTGACGCCCTTGGAGGACATCTTGGCTTCGCCGCTTTCCTCGTCTTCTACGTAATAACACTTGCTGCATAGAGCGATGGCTCGAGTGCCTTCCTTTTCAAGCTTGAACAAACCGGGTTCTCTGCTGCTCCACTGGTCCCAGGAGAGCCAGTTCTTTTTCTCCCTTTCGAACTGGGTGCGAAGTTCTGGTCGAACTGCTTCTTCGAGAGTGTCGTATGAAAGGGCGAAGTACATGCTGTCCGTGTCCATCTGGATAAGCTCGAAGTCACGCCTGTCGAGATAGTGATCGAGGAAATCGTAGTAGAACTGCAGCATGCGCAACTTAGCAAGTTGATAGACAACGATGCCGACTTGAAAAGGCCGGTTTATGGTGACCTTGTTTTTGCGTAACTCGATCTTGTATGATCCCCCGATCTCCTCGAGATCTTCGAACCAGGCTGAGCGCAGGTGTTTGTCGACAGTGTCTTCGTCGTTGGTGTACACAACTCTTGTCTGTCGCTCAACAGCTTCGATGAACTTGCCGTAAGCGCTGTTGCCCAAAAGCTTGAACACTTCTGCGAGCAAGGTTTTTTCTTTGTGAGCATCGCCTTTCCTTCGGTTGTTTGCAACCTCATGGACGAACCAGTCGAAGATCTTGATGGGTGTATAGTCGATCGTGCGGTAAACAGCGGTTATGTGAAGTCCGTGATTGTAAAGCCACTCTAGCACTGGGGCGTAAAGCAGAATCTTTTTTGCTTGAAGCACACCTAGCAGCTTCTTTTGCCCGGGCAAGTGGGTTCTGTTGCTTTTCACGAGGTAGTCCTTCATGTGCTGTGGAACGTCCTCTTCGCCCACGCTGCGGTTTACAAAGAGCGGAGAAAACTCTTCGAAGTGCTCCCACAACCCCTGAGGGACTTCGATATCGACCTCGGCAAAGCCGAACCACTGCTTCGTAATCAACTTGATCCAGAAGTCTCTTGCGGCCTCTACTGGATCTTCGTACTGCACGACTTTCTCTTTACCACAGGGCATTTCCTGCAACATGGTGCTACAGTAAAGGGAGTTCGCATCGAAGCCTAGAATACGCTTGACGATGCGAGCTAGGTCGTATTTGTGTGAGCGGATGCGGGTTTCGCCACGCACGTGTTTACGTGTGAACACCAAGCTAGGTCCACCAACCACAGCCTCTTTCAGCATTGCATAGGCTTCGGCACTTGGGGCGAATAGTTGGGGTCGGTTACGACCTCTCAGGGTTCCTCTCAGGATGTATTGCATCGAAACCCCAGGCAACGAAACAGCGTCTTTGAAAATGTCAACCCCGAGCTCGGTGTAAAACGCTTTCATTTTCTCGAGGGTTTCGAGAAAGGGAGTAACATCGAGGTTGTTGTAATACTCCAGCCAGTCTCCGAAGGTCTTCATGCCGCGCTCTTTGAAAACCTGCTCGCATTGTTTGTACTCCTCTGGAGAAAGAACAAAGGAGTTTCGGAGTTGTGAGTACCAGCACCAGTATGGCGGAAGCCCCTTGTAGTCAAGTTTGTCAGCGCTGTCAAACCATTCGTATGGGAGCCAGGACTTTGTCTGCTTCGCCCCATACGTCTTTACCCATTTGTCGTAATTGATGCCTGGGGACAGATAGTTTGTGACGTCGAGGAACTTGAAGGAGGGCGTATTGATGAACATGATTTGTCTCTGTTTCTCCCCTGCAAAGACACCGTGTTCTTGTCCGAGATAAGAAACAAAGTGTTTTCTGATAAGGTGCAGATCGTATCGGCCTGAATTGAAGCCGACCACTGGGACCTGGTCACACCATTGTTTGATGAGTTTTTGTTGATCTTCCGTTAACCACTCAAGATCCTGCGGCATGTATTTTTGAGCTATATCATCTCGGATCGCGTTGCCACGGCGCTCCAGAGATTGATAAAACAGTCGGATAAGCTCTTGGGGATCTTTAGAGCAAATGTACTCTGGCTCAGGCTCCAACGTGTCTGCAATTGAGACTGAGATAGGCACGTGCTCGCTTTCGTAAGAGAGATCCCTGGTCGGCTGACTTGCCTTGGTCTTGTCTTGATAGGCTTCAAAGTCGTAGACGATAGCGTGTGGATATGTTTCGTTTCTTTTAGGGGGGATTCGATCGTGCCACCAGGGTCGGGGCATCTCGTGCTCCCACCTTTCAACCAAGTTGTAGCCAAGTGTCGTGAAGATCTGATTTATATGCACAGTTCTTACGAAGGCTTGCTCCCTTGTGATTGTGTTGCCTTTACGGTCAGTCGTGATCACTTCGTTTCTTTGTTCAGGTGCAGGAAAGCACTCTCGACAACCGTGCCAGTGGCAGCCGTGATACTGAAACACAGTTTTGCTTTCTGGGTGATAGCCATCAACTTTGTAGCGCCAAATGGAGCGCTCGCCTCCATGGCCACATCTGTGGTGGTGGATGTGGATGCCACGCTGTCGGGCCTCATACTCTAGCCAGCATGTGGCTTTAATGCCGAAACTGCCTTCTGGATAAAACGCCCTTTCAAAAGCTGACTCAGGAGCAAGAATCTGATTTCCCGGACAGGCAATCTTAGTTTGCCCGCGAGTGCACGTCTTGGCGTGGCGCGCTAGGTTACAGGCTTTTGTGAACCTTGCCAAACAATCGCCACAAGTGTAGTTGTTTGTGACTTTATTTATGTCAGTGATCAAGAAGGCATGTGCGTTGTAGATACCGATAGTCATCGTAGGGGTGCCGACTTTGTCGTAGTGCGAAGGTGTGTAACTCAAAACAAAGTTGCCGTCATCTGTAACAGTGTAAGCGGCAATCCCTTGTCTAAAGTGCCTTTCAAGCAAGTGAAACTTTTGTAAAGTAACAACATTGCAATTAGGGCGACCTCTACGGTGAAGGGCAAAGAAGCTTTGCGCTAAGGCTCTGGCTTTGCGAGTGCTCCTGTCTATACGAGCCCCTTGATGAACAGCCAAACACCGAAAGAGGCAAAGATCGTCGTTGTAGTTGTCAAGAGAGATGACTTCTCTTTTGTTACGAAGCCAGTCGGCAACTCGCCAAGACCGATTTGCAAAGGTTGTCGATCTAAAACCGCTTTGGCCTCAACAAAGACGGTGCTTTCGAAAACCCACTTCGTATCGGGCCTGTTGATTTTTTCACCTTGAAGACGAAGCTCTTCTTGTTGTTGCAACCATCGTTTCGTTTGCGATAGTTTAGAAAACCAAGGGCTGCTGGTGTTTGTATAGTAAACAATGGATTCACCAGTTTCGATATTTCGCAGCTTGTAGGCCCAGGTAAGTTTGACTTTATGCCTTCTGCGAACAGCTTGTTTGATTCTGTTCATCATTTGGGGTACAAGAGGTCTTGTTAGACCCTGAGTAAAGCGCCAGTTTATAGTTCTCTGTCTTCGTCCCGGTCTGCCTTGTTCACCCTGTTCACCGCGATCATATAGTTCAACAATCCGACTAGGCATCAGAAAGTCACCCATACGCTCTCGATCTAAAGGGTCAAACCCTGCGAGGTTCTCGTTGCGAGGAACCTTCAAAAGGGGTTTTCTTTCTTGAGAATCGAGCCAAGCGATAAGCTCGCGCTGAGGGATATTATCGAAAACGTCACGCTCGTTGTTCATGGGTCTCGCCATATATATATGGGTTTTAGATACACAGGGGACCCCTTTGTTCAATTGGTAATAACGCGGCACCAGTTGTTCAAATAACGGTTTATTAGGGTCTGTAACAGCTTAAAAATATAAGAGAACCCCCGACCCCGGAGTAGTATATAAGGAGTCAGCTCAAACACCTTTTTTTCTGAAGGCCCAAAATAAGCCTCCAAACGCCCGAGTTACCGGGCCCCCAGGGTGAATGCATGAGCCCTGGGGGCCGGTAACTCGGGCGTTTGGAGGCTTATTTTGGGCCTTCAGAAAAAAAGGTGTTTGACTGACTCCTTATATACTACTTACAATGTAAAAACATTAATATTTTGTGCGTAAACCTTTTTTCTTGATGATGAGATCTATTCTGTTCATTGATGCTATTGTCCTGTTTATTAAATTGCGATCTAAATTTATGATGGTGTTGGCTACGCGTTGCGAAAACTCCTCAAACGTTTCATATGTTATGTTCTTTCTCAAAGCGTCTTGACGCAAAATTCTTTTGACGATGTTGAATATGTTTTCAATAGGATTAATATCTGGAGTACGGGGTGGGATGGGCATAAGTTTGGCCCCTACTCTCTTCCAGGCGGCACGAGTGAGCGCAGAATTTTGGCTTGGGTCTCCATCTCGAATAAAGAGCTTCGATGCACCTTTGTTAGAATCACGGAACATTCGTCCGAATTCTCTTTCAACCAAGCCTTTAAAATATTGTCCATTCAAACTATCGTATTGCTCGCAAAGAGTTACTCCTTCTTCGTAACTGATAGCCACGATAAATTTCGCCACCCGTCCACCTGAGCCGCAATGTGAGCCCTTTGAAGTACACCCAGGAGATAAGCCCTCTTGTGGTTTACGCCAAATCTTTCCTTTTGGGGCGCGCGCTTGATCCGCTAGGTTAAATTTGTGTATAAAACTTACACCATCTAAGTAAAATGCAATTGCTCTGTCCATAATTTTGCACTGTAATCCTTTTTAACCTCTTTTGCAAACTTCAACTGCTTTTTTAAGTCCCCCGTTGATAGAAGACCCTTTTGCCGACTGTTTACGTACCTATAGCCATGCGTCCTTAAGAAGCGTTGCACTGTTCTACAAGAAACCTCCTACGTTTTCAAGTTCGCTTTTTCCATAATGCGCTTCACGGTAAAATTTCCTTCCTCTTTCCTTAAGAGAGCTATCTGTCGAAGAAGATATTTTCTCGGCCGGCCAGGTAGCTGATTATTATTCTTTACCTTGCAAATTGGTCCTTTTTTCAATCCTTTTCAAATACGATAAACAGAAGACCTCGAAATGTTCAATTCCTTCATGATTTCCTTTTGCCTTATTCCCTTCCATTTTCTTGCAAGTCGCACAAAAGCGCGAGTTTCTTCGTCAATTTTAGCCGCGAAAACCATTTTGCCTCGTTTCATTCAACTCGTTAACACCATTGTAACGTCATCATAAAATTCTATAAACGCCCTTAATTAGCATACCATTAATAGCTAATTAATCCCGTTTGTATCAATCGAAACATCCGACAACACCGATTATTATTTGTGAAAACCGATTAATTTCCTTGTACTTCAGACAATAGGCGACAAAATTGTTGACACATCGTCATTTTGAACCCCATTTTGCTCAAGATAAGACATATTTTGACCCCGCCCCTCTTATTCCCCACCCCCACCCGCCCAGCCAATGTTGTTTATTGTTTACAGAGGTATGTGGCTGCAATCCTACAACATTGGAAGGGGGAGGGGGTTTCTGCAGCAAATTATAGCGAATGCAAAGAAAAAGTGATGAAATTGGCACAGAAACCGTTTGGCATACATAATGTGTCAAGTATTTTTGTCGCCTATTGTCGTCTGGAGACAGGATGAGTCAGGAACTGTTTACTTAGAAGAGTTAAAGCCACGTTGATGTTTTAGGAGACCGATAATGTTTCTTAAGTCTTGTACTTGGTCGAAAGTTTTTTCTTTTGTCCCAGTTTCCACGAAAACACTCAAGAGCTGTAATCTCATTTTTTATAGCCGTTTTTTTTTTCAGAAAGCTCCTTGAATTAGGATGAATAGATATGTGTTTAGTGATGCTGCAGCAGAAGATAGAGACTGGAGTGTGACGTAACTAAGTGTTGTGGCCTGATCAATCAGACAAATTATGTTCACTCCACATAGTTATAAGAATACAAGAAACTGATACTGTAGTAGTATGCCAGAGTGCCGTTTGCTCATGAAAAGTAGGAAATTAGGACTGGGCCCGAGCCCAACTGGATGAATAATAACCTTTGAAGTGACAGAATGTCGAAGGATTAAATGTGTTGTTTTGCAGTTAAGTTGTTGCTAAGATGTGGATTTATTCCCGGTTCGGGCTAACAAATGCAACTTTCAACTAACAGAGAAGAGTAAACAAATCTCAGTGAAAGGGATGAGGAAGGCTTGTTCCACAAGGTGGTTGAGTTTTGAGAAGTCTGTAGCTGCCCAGTATCAAGAATACGAGGCTGTCCTTCATATCCTTCAAGCTCTGGATGAAAGTGGCTGTGCTACAACTCACGGGCTGCCCAAAAGGCTAAAAGAGGGGAAATTCCTTGGAGTTTTTATCACTTTGAAAAATGTCCCGCTAGTCCTGTCTCATTTGTCAAAGGCATTTCAAGCGGGATCAGTGGCCTTCTCTCAAATTGTTCCTGTTATCAACACTACCAAAGCCAGTCTGAGGAGCTACTGGAAACCAACTCACCAGTGAAGAAATTTGAAACTACTCTTGATTCGTCGCTAACATCTGTGAAGATCTCAAGATGTCTATTGCACAACAGAGCAATATATCACCAGCATGGTTGAAAACATTTTAGCTCGATTCGCTAGCAGTTCTCCCCTGCTTGCAGCACTGTGCCAAAAAGCAGTGAGTTGGGTTTCAATGTCTATGGCAACAAGAATATTTCTACCCTTGCTGAGCACTTTAACCAGGGTGATGCAAGTGCCTTTAAAATTGTGAAGAACAGATGCTTGAAGCAATGCTTAAAGATGGTACCTCTTGTGAACCAAGCAGTTCAGACCTGGCTGGACAAAATGAACAGAAAGAAGCTTCCAAGCAGACAAGGCATGAAAGGCTCAGTTCCCACATCTACGTAAGCTGCCCTTTCCTAAACATTATTATTGCATGACGCTTGACAGTAATATCAACATTCATTCAAAAGGCAGTTAAGAGCGCCTGTCTGTAGAAATCAAACATATCGCGGCAAGTGATAAAATTGGATTCTTTTGATATTTTAATGTTAGATAGATTAAGGTATAACAAAAATCACTGGATACCTTTTTCGGCCAAATATCTTTATTTTAAAGAAAAATGCAAAAAACGAAATTCCGTTAAAATCGCCATGAAAGCGGAAAATTATTGCACAACTTTGACAGTCTCACTTACAAAAACAACTAGCGCTACGGCATTTAAAACATGAAAATCGTATTTTGCAATCTTTAGATATCCAGAAGAGTGATTTATGGAATAATTATGTTGTTCTTTGCGTGCAAAATAATTTTATTTCGAAGACTTACACTTTACTTCTTTAAAAGTACCTCGTAAACAAAACAATTTTTCCCCATGTGCTAAACCTTCAAACAGATTAAGTTTCTGTTGGTTAATTTTTATAAAGATGATCTCAGGATTGCCGTAAAAATTTCCTTGGGCAAATGATTCAGAGTGACACGAGAGCATTTCAAAGTTTGTGAAAATTAAGAGTTATTTGACCTTACGAGGTCAACAATCAATTTGCGGGTCACATAATATTATATTCTAACTTCTGCTTGTGTTAACCTGTTATGATATTAAAATAGCCACATCGAAAAACATTGAAATTTCCTTACCTCATTTGCGGTAGAAGACAGATTCAGAGACCATTTTTGTGTATAAATCCCTTCTTTATTCATCATATTTATTTTATAACGTCCAATGCACAGCGACTGCAGACTGCCATGCAAGGTCACACGCAAACCTCTGTTAAACTTTCGACACATTTTAGCATTATGGCATCTTATTTAAAGGCTATAGCATTTGTCGAATGTTCTTCGGTTTGAAGTTAACGGATAGATAAATATAATCACTGCTTGAGAGGTACTGAATGAACAAACATGTCAGGCCGTTTAAGCCGTGATTGTGATGTCTGAACCTCTTGCAGCAAAGGAAAAAAACAGTCTCTTCAGTTACGTTAGCACATTTAAGCACCTTCATTCTCTATTGCTCTACTCCGGAAAGATTATTGATTCGCCCTTGCACGGTATAAAGCAAAAACAAAATGTGTGAAATGCAAATGGCATCACTAGCTTTTTACCTGATAAAGATCACTGTGGTATTCAGCTATTTCTGTCCTTCTTTCGTATTTTTTTTCTTTTTTTTCTTTTTATCAGGATACTGTCTTCATGAAACATTATGCGAAAAAGGGAAAATCAGTCTAATATTCGCCACATGCACGGCCCCCAAAATATATCAATTTGTACAGTGCAATTAGTGATGTAAACGTTTGTCAAACGTTACACACTGCAGCTGATGTTTTCTTTGTCTCTCAATTGACCAAGAGAGAGCCTCAAAAGAGCACTTATTTGGATGTTTTCTACTTGTCAATAATCTTACTGAGTTTGGGTTACCTGTGGTTCATGGGACCATTTACCTCGCTCATAAATTTCCCGTCGATGATCAGTACCATAGATGTGGGGGGGGGGGGAGGGGGCAGAGGGAGTGGGGGGAGGGGGACTTCTCCCTGCCTTACTTCAAATTCATGTCATGCCTTAATTGAGAACCATTTGTTGCATTTTTAATTTAAAATTTGACTCAATGGGACTAATGTTTGGCTAATCCATTGCCGGTGTTACAAACTAAGTAAACCTAAGTATTTTTTTGGCAGTAGCAAAATAATTAGACACCTGCTCAGATTTTAAAGTTGATAACGAGAGAATATCTAAAAATTGAAGAACTTACTAAGTTTAATACAGTAATCGCCAATTGTCGAGAAGAAAAACAAATGCTGTTTAAATGTAGTTGACAAAGAAGTAAACACTACCTGGTTTTGCTAATTACCTAGTGCCTTTGTTTACTTGAAGGCGGCGCTAAAGTGCATGTTTTTGTACATCAAAGATTCAAGTTCAGTTCTAGGTATTACACAAAAATGGAAGGCACTTGTTCATTTAAGTCCTTCATTGGTTGAGTCTGTGGTTATGACATTTGCGATCAAAAGCATGGAATGGAAATTGTCCCTTTACTTTCGCGCACAAAGGACATCTGTAATCACAAGTCTGTCTTGAAATTTACTGGACCTGACTGAGATGAGATCGAACTTATTTTATGTCGAGCAGCCTTGTTTACTAGAAATGTAAAGGAAGTATGTAAACTAAAGTTGTTGAATTTAGTTCAGTGGCAGATCTAGGGAAGCGGCCCCTTTCCATCCGTTTTTTGGCGAAGAAGACTCGAGGGACCGAACTTTTTTTTCAGAACCATTTTCACTTCCCCTCCCAGCCCCTCTCCTTATGAGCAAGCTGGATCCACAACTGGAAATTTATCAGTAGTGAAACAGAGATCATATGCATGATGCTATTCACAGGAAGCCCTGGTATACCCATCTTTCAGGGGCAGCTCCATCAAGTAGAGCACCTCGACTCCTATGGTAAGAACGTAAATTTAGGAAACAAGAAAAAAGTATCTCGCAAAAGGCTATTGCTACCAATTAATATATTTTAGAACATATTGACTAATGAAGAAAATTAAATGGTGCTGAAATATATTTCTAAACAGTTATTGTTTTTTTTACTTGCAAAACTGTTTCAATTTAATTACCTTATCCGCACCCCTACCCCCTTAAATGCAAACAAAACTGCATTGCGTGACATAACTGAAAAAAGACTGAAAGCAAACGTCCAACATGTTTTGGTTTGTACTTCAAAGTAACATTTCAAATCTTTTAGCGCACTACAAAACCGACAAACGCTCCAAAAAGTACTTAGCCCTTTGAATAGATGCCATGATACTGAAAAGTGTCAAAAGTTTAACAAAGATTGGCTAACCTGACCGTTTAATATTGCGTTGTTGTCGTCCCACATTTATCAGATGTTTTAAACAAGACTAAAGGACGTACGATGAACAGTGAAAAAAATGCAAGAAAATGATCTCTGGACAAGTCTTCTACAACAAATAAGGTAAGAAAATTTCAAAACATGTTTTCTATGTGGCTACTTTAACCTTTTTTGTGTTAAGACATGTGGTGGAAAGTGAAATGTTTGTGTGATCCTGCAAATTGATTGTTGACCTCGTAAGGTCAAATAACTCTAATTTTAACGAAATTTGAAATGCTCTCGCGTCGCTCTGAATCATTTGCCCAAAGAAACTTTTACGGCAATCTTGAGATCATCTTTATACAAATTAACCAACAGAAACTTAATCAATTTAAAGGTTTAGCACATGGTGAAAAGTTGTTTTGTTTACGAAGTACTTTCAAAGAAGTAAAATATATGTCTTCGAAATAAAATTATTTTACAAGCAAAGAACAACAAAATAATTCCCTAAATCACTCTACTAGATAATTAAAGATTGCAAAATATGATTTTCATGTTTTAAAAAAATGCTGTAGCGTTACTTGTTTTTGCAAGCGAGACTGTCAAAGTTGTGCAATAATTTTCCACCCCAAATGGCGATTTTAACGGACTTTCATTTTTGGAATTTTTCTTTTAATTAATGTCACGCACAATTGAAAGACACTGTTTATGTGGGAGAAAGGCCCAGGGGGTAAGTGTTGTCCAGGACCCGAATGCTGCCTGCCACATGCGAGGCCAGTCATCGGGGCTAGTGTCAGTGAGTGGCATAGAAACCATGGATTGGCCGTCGTGGAGTACAGCTGAGTGGCGTGTACCTATGCCAAGCTCCTAGAGGGGTGACTAGTGAGGGGTAGTGGGTGTCGCCACCTTACTCGACCCAAGCTAAGGCAACCCAGGTATCGCTTCAGTGTGGGACTGAAGGGTTTTAGCCAGCAACATTTATCCCCCAAACCGTTTATTTCATTTATTACATTATTATTACATTTTACACAATAAACACAGGCCAGAGTGGTAACCTCGGTTGGGTGAAAAAATAAGGGAAATGCGGTGGGTGGGAGGGAAATAAACAGTTGCCTTGTACAGTGAAATTGAACTGAATGCGAAATAGACCACAAGCGATGTACATTACCAAAAGTGACCGCAGTGAGGGGGCCTTAAATCTGATTGGCCAACAGACTAAGGCACGTGCATGTTAATAGTGCAATTGGCTGCTAAAAATGTGGCAGTTCGAACACGCGTGTAAGTAAAGCAAAGTACAATTCAATTAGCCGGAAAAATATGTGCTATGACTGCAAGGCACAATGTTCAAATGAGCTAAACATTAACTCTAGTTTATGCTGTGGCAAAAACATTCAATAAAAAGATATTTGGCTGAAAAAAGTATCAAGTGATTTTTGTTATACCTTAATCTATCTAACTTTAAAATATGAAAGAAATCGAATTTTTATTACTTGCCAAAAAAATTCAAATTTGTCTGATTTTTACAGACAGGCGCTCTTAAAGCCTAATTGTTTGTATTCTCAGCTTTGCGGAACTTAAGTGATTTGTGAACAAAAGGTAATCTTTTTGACATTTTAGTAAAAACGATAGTATAAAGTTGGTGAGAATGAAATATAATTAGTCACTTTGATTCCCCAGACTGCACTAAATTGCATATCTGAGCATCTAATTTTCAAAAATTTTCCCGGGGGCATGCCCTCGGACCCACTAGTTACTCATGCCCATTGGGTGCTCGCTAGGGTGCCTTCGGAAAACAAACCACCTCCACCTTTAACATGACCTGCTCTTCAAAAACATTTTGAGAAGGCTGAAGGACGCATTTTGCACAAGGTCTAGAGGAGCTCTATTTGATTGTACCTACATTTGCAGCGACCAAAACTTACAGCTTGAAAGCATCTCTTTCATACAATGTGCACTGCAATAGCTAGTGACGGAAATGATGCCATCAGGTATTTTGCGCATGACCAGAAGTTTTTTCAGCTGTTATCGCATGTGCCGTAGGTTATTGCCAACTGCCCAAACACTTGTCAGTTTTGCAGAATTTTAAGATGTAAATCAAGAAGTCTGCTGGAATTCATCACAAATTCTACTGATCTAGGATATAATGGACAGATGGTGAGAATACTTTTATCTACCTTTATGCGCTTCAGACTCTGGAATATCATTTAGGAAAAGTGAATAATAACACTAACAGCACTTCTGTCATTCAATGAGCTGTAAAGATAAGTGGCTTTGTATTTTGTAGTTTAACTGGAACAGATAAGATTAAAAAAATTGATTTAAGAAGACCTTACTTAAACTGCATAATAATTTAATAACCTGATCATAAAGTGAGACTTTGTACAGTTCATAAAGCATGCTATGTCACCTCTTTCAGTAATGACCTTCGCCTTGTCATGATATAGTAGGCGACTGTTAAAATCGGATTTTAATTTGTTTAAGCTAAGCTAAGTTTAGTTTTTCTTTTTTGCAGTGTCTCTGGAATAACCCTAACTGGTCAACAACAAATGATCACTGACTTAGTAGACAAGGGTAACAATGTTTACTTTGGGGAAAAGCTGGGTGTGGTAAAACCTTTGTTGCTAGACAGATTCTGCAAGTTTTGAGTAGAAGGAAAATCAGTTTTGCTTGCATATGCACAACAGCAATAGCATGCACACTTTATGAGAAATTTCCTGCAAGAACAATCCACTCCTTCACAGGAATAGGGCAAGGAATAGGGCAATGCAGAGGATCAAAGGAAGAATTGCTAAGAAACATACTAACATATCATGAGTGTGTCAGAAGATAGAGAGAAACCGAGGTTCTCTTCATTGATGAAACTTCCATATTAATTAAAAGAACTTTTCATATCATTCAGTACATTTCCCAGAATGTCCGCAACTCGGAGTGTCTATTTGGAGGCTTTCAGGTTGTGGCGTTTGGAGATTTTCTGTAGCTGCCTCCAGTACCCAGTGCAATGGACAATGGGGAATATTCATTTCAAAGTTCACCGTGGGATTTAACTTCCCCCCAATCAAATTATACTGGAAGAAAGTTTCTGTTTGAAGGATGACCAAGAACTTGTGCATGTCTTAAGGAAATTTCAGAGGTATTGCAGTGACAAATCTGTGGACCTGATCAAAAGCCTTAGTAGGCCACTCGATCCCAAAGATTTTGGTATTTCTTATATACCAAAGGTTTTCCCTCTCAATGATGATGTGGATTATGCAAATCTGTGTATCGTGGATGAGCTGCCTGGCAAGGAAAGTATTTTTCATGCACATGACATTGGTGAGAAGAAATTGCTCAATAAAGGGGCCATTGCAAAGTGAAAGCTGGCACTGAAGGTGGGAGCACAGATCACGTTTATTTTCAACCTCAACAACATCAAGAATGGTGTTCAAGGAACTGTAGTTTCATTGGTTAATGACCTTCGTGTTGTTGCTACTGCTTCAGAAACACTTGCTGTTGACAGAGTGACCTTGCCTGTTTATGACAGAAAAGAGCCTTCAAAAGTCATTGGCACAATAATTCAGCTGCCCCTAAAGTTGGCAAGGGCCATGACAGAACACAAGTCGCAAGGGAAAACCTTAGATGCAGTCCAAGTACATTGTGGCAAAGAATTTGCACCAGGGCATGTATATGTAGCAATGTCAAGCCAACCGGTAAGTTTAGGATATTTATTTCCTGGTTTTGAAAATAATATTAAATACATAATGTTAATTTGGAACTCTGCCTATTAATATAAGATCTAGCACCAGTATTAACACCTTCAAACAGAACCTTTGTAATTTTATAAAGCAAGGTTATGCTGGCTTAGATAGTTTTCCTATCTCATAATTTTTAATATTGTCGGATCCTTTTTTTAACACTATATTTATTTATTGTAAATTAGTTTTATATATTTTAGGAGAGAGCCACAAGTTTACCAGTTCTCAACTGTAATGTGTCACCCTCGGTAAATAAAGTTATTCATTCATTCATTCATTCATTCAATGTCATAGCCAACAGGAAAGTTGAGAAGGATATTTATTTACTGGTTTTGAAAATATTAAATACATCATATTTCAAACATTATATTAAATACAATATGACTGTACTGCCAGAAGAAGTCACATGGACATAATGCAATATTAAGTCAATCTGCTTGTTTTGTTCAATATTTATTTTATTAGGATTTATTTCTGAAAGAACTGGGCTGCTGCACACAGGGGAAAACTCCTGTTGCATTATTTTTGCAAAATGTTTCATTTCTTTGGCTTTTAACAATCTATTAGTTAGCCAGAATACAGGGGAAGTCGAGACTTCACGAAGCTCACAATAACTGTGGCTTCTGCCATTATCACATTCAAGATCAGATAGATTCGCCATTAAGAGCAGGGTTTTTTGATAGAATTGATACCAATAGTACCTGAAGGAGTGAAAGGTTGCAAAACTGCAACGACTGTAAGTGGCTCAATAATAGTGTCACTGAAACGAAATTTTCCGATTCATTTATTTTTTTGCATAATAGAGAGCTTAACAGCACCAGATGTTGGTGTCATGAATGTAAACCAGAAGTCTCAAGAACTAGTTCATGCATACTGTGCATGTCATCGTGTCCTTAAATTAAGATTTAAGGGATTCCAATTTTACCTTGTGTGTGCAATAAATTTTATCTGCATGTAAATTAGAATTTGGGCGTAAATAATTTACATGTAGAATGTTATTGTTAGTACTTAAGAATTTGTTGTTTTGAGATACAGCACATTATATCAGTGTATGGTGATCTAACAATAGGAAAACACTGTGTCATGGGTATCCGCTCATTTTCTTGGGAATGAAATAATTTTGTAATTTGTAGCAAAAGAAAGGTAGTTCAATTTTCTAAAGCATAATCAAATCCTGCTTCAGGTCACAGTTAAATAGGAAACTCATTTCAACTTATGTTAGGTCTGAAAGAGGTATGGAAATTATATTTCGATTTTTAAACATAGGATAGATACTTTGAGGACCAGATGGTATCTTCCCCACATAACTCACTAAGAAGTAAAACATCCTCACCAGTAGTTATAGGGTTGGGGGTTCCGGAAACTGGTCTGTAACCAACCCAACCCATGTAACTACTTGCCGTATGCTGGCTTATAGCTATTGTAAAGCCAGTTTTGATGCATAATTAATTTATATATTTTTGATTGCATAGTGTCCATATGAGTAACTATTGATTCCATTTTCTTGTATATATCTTTTGTCATCAAAACAGCTCAGTGATACTTTATTAATTTCATAGCTTCCTAATTGATGATTTTGGCTTCGAATTGTTTTCATTGTGTGATGTAATTGTTTATTTCCTAATAATGTTTCTTTATAATCTTGATGTTTGATATTATTTTTTATAATATTCTTTTTGATTCCTTTGGCAGTCTTTCCTACTTTTTTGTTATCTTTTATGTAACTATACATTTTGGATCGTAGTCCTACAAATTCACAAATAGGAATTCCGGCGGCCTCATCTTTGAATTTACCAATTACTTTTTTATTTGTATTATCAAAATATGGTGAGCTTTCTTGGTAATCACTATTATCGAATTTATCTTTGTCATTCAAAAAATCTTGATATATATCTTTGGTTTCAATTTCATAGGTTAGGGAGTCAGTATCAGTAAATAGTAGTTTGGCCTTGTTATTATATTTCTGTTTGATATAGTTATAATGAAAATCATACATTAGTGTCTTACTCAGATCAAGAATGCACATACCCACATATGCCGGCCGTTAAGAGTTAGTGTTTCTTTAATCTTATGCACAGCTACAAGATTTTCATTGAATATTTTTGATGTTACATAAGTTGGTTTAGCAGCCATTTTCAATAGTTTCTTTTCATCGGTCACTAATCGAACATCTATTCGTTTCCTAATGTTTTCCATCGTTTTTCCGAATACACTATTATTCATAAGTTTGAAGAAGTCTTTTTCAAAAGCATTTTTGGCATTAGTTCTTTTTTGGGTGTTAAAATCAATATATTGCTTTAGCCAGGGTGATTGAATTCTAATACTCTATGGACTTTGGTTATTTTCAATCCAATATCTATATATAATTGAAGGTTTCTATAGTGTAGAACATATTTTTCTTTATTTCTTAATGTAGGAATTAGTTTTTGTACTATACCTGTTGATATATTATATTTGGTGGCTATTTTTTTACAATATGCAGACAACATACAACATATTTTCGGGTCCTAGTGGATAGTCATTATGAAGATCGTGTAATTCTTGGGGATATTCTAAATCAACTTCTAATATTAAACCATTTTTACTGTTTTCCTCGTATGTAGCTAAATTTATTTTGTTAATCTGTTTATCTGTCATCCATCTAAAACCACCATTTGGTAGGTATTGTGACATCGCCCAACCATATAGATTGTTAGCGTCAAGATACATGATATATTTTGAGGGCGCCTTCTCATCATATGTTGTCATGTATTTATTGTTTGCTTGCCCATATCGGTTAGCTTTATAGCTAATACCACCACGCATACCCTTTTCAATGAATTGAAACATATCAATATCAGTCATCAGTTCTAATTTTATATCAGTCATTTTAAGCATAGCATCCCAAGACAAGCCTGGTGATGAAAAATAATGACATGGATCTAATTTGTAGTATTCTAAACAGGTCTTTCTAAAGTTTTCAAAGACATCAGTTAGCAAAAGGATGTCAGATTCAAGATATAAATTATGGTAGTCACCCATATTTTGAAGATTGAAGGTTTGCCATACATTTTGGGCATGTTTGTAATCTTCATTGGAGATATGTTCATTAGTTAGGATGCTATAAAAGTCTTCTTTTGTGGGTAGTTTATCATTGAATTTGTCAAAATTGTCCATATAGTCATGGATATACTCCTTTTTGTGACATTAAATTAAGTTTCTCACCTTTGAATTTTTGAGAAGTGTATTTTAATGATTCTTTTGGTAGATTACTTATTAGTTTTTCTAAACTTGAGCTCATAAATTGGAAACTGTCAATAAAGGTAAGATGATTACCGAGCATGAAAGCCATATACTTTTCCATGTTATTGGGTATAGCATTAATATTCATTTGGCACTTTTCACCTTTCTTGTTTGTATATGTATATTTCTTCACTATTTCACCAATTTCTTGCATTATAAAATGACTGTCATACCCACGGAGATTGTGAAATATAACAGGTATTTTTATTTCTTCTGGTTTTATTTTTAGTTTCAGGTTACAATCTTGATGAGCAGAGCCTCTATACTTGCCTGTAATATGGCAGTGATCTCTTACTCGTATATCTTTGTCTGTATACTTTTTGTTACAAATATGGCATTCTTTAGTGTTTTTAAATTCGTCTTCATTATCTTTCGTCATTGTCAACGGTTTGTTAAATTCCTTTTTCATAATATTTTTGCAGTATTTCACTTCTTCTAACATAGCTTCCATGAATTGGTAGACAGCTTTTTCACCTCTGTAAATTTGTATTGGTTTAGTATATTTATCATCATAACAACAAACTACTTTATATCCATAACCACAGTCAGTATGCTTTTGATAAGCCTCTGTATATGATTTATCATTAGTTGGTTGACAACCAGCTATCTTTTCTGTTATGGCCTCAAAATCGGCATAAATAACAAATGGTACAGGTAGTTGTTTATGAAAGTTGTTGAATCTTAGTGTATTATTGTCTTTATCAGGCATTTTTATAGCTTGTGTGCCATTAATGGTTATACAGTTGTCTTTATGGTTAAGTCTTTTTTCTGAACTGAAGCATTGTAGACAATACATACAGAAATGTTTTCTTTCTTTGTGTTTGGTCTGATTGTACATTAACTTATTGAAATCTTTGATTAAGACATAGTGCTTTTTTTCATTTTCTGTTATTAGAAGCAGATTCATACGGTCTTCGTATTTTTCTTTTGAGACATATATGGGGTATAGTTGTTTGTCTTCATAACCGAAAACATTGATATTTTATTTTGTTTTTCTATTTTATTGTACTGTTTGGTTGTCACTGGGAATTCAATCCCTGAATAATCTAAATTTTCAATATATGGTTTGTCAACTTTTTTAATTCTCTGCGGGTGTTTGTCTTGTGGATTTGAATGTCTAATGTGACACCACATGAAGCATTTATTGTCTTCGTTTTTCATGTTAATTAATCCCTTTGCACTGTTTCTAAGTTCTTTAGGCAACTGAATATATGAAGAACCTTGCATTGGTCGATATTTGATAATATTCAGATAATGGTTTTCAACTGACTGAATTGTCCAACCAGATCCTTCAGAAATCCATACTGCAATCTTATTCAAGATCTGTTGTTTTGATAATTGTAGTAATTCAGTAATTTGTATATTGTTTATAATAGTTGCAGCTTGACTGTTGAAATATGCCGTCTTTGTCGTTGTTTCACTGTCTGCTATTTTTATGAATACTACCTTAAGCGTTTCAACAAATTTTAGCCCTTTCATAACCGGCAGCATCTTTATTATGTGATATGCTATAGCTTTTCTAGTATTTTGCAGTTGTGCGAGTGGGTCTTTGTCATTTTTTATAGCAATTTCAAAAGACTTTGTATATCCTTTGAGAGCTTTGTCTGTTTGCTCTATTTTCGTCCTTGGTAATGGAACTGGTTTTTCTACAACCGACTTTTTAGTCCTTGGTAATGGAACTGGTTTGTAATCATCTCTGAACTCAATAGGTATTGTCTTCATACTCAGTCACCATCTGTTTGACGCTCTTTCTAGGCGTTGGGATAGGCCTCCTGCGTTTTTGCATTGATTTGGTGTCATCTACGATGATAATATTAGGCTGTTTCTTCTGTTGCTTTAAAAGCAATTTTATGAGTTCGGATTTAGTAAGTTTCTCAAGATCACTCTTGTTCATATTTATAAGGTTATATTTTTCTGATTTCATTTATATATATAATAACTATAGATATTCTTTTAAGTGTCTATAATAATTGCGTTTAAATATGGTTGATAATTCAAAGGATTCCACACTGAATCATTTAAACTATATTTAGATAGTTATTGGCTTTGGTATATAATATACCAGGTTCTTATAATTCATTTATTTTGGCTCGATATTTCAATAAATTAGGTAAATCACCTATTTTTAATCCATAATCATAAGGTCTGAAACCTTTTTCATGCAGCCATATAGCTTTATTTTTTTTCTTATGGTTGGATTTTTCAAAGCTTCTTCAACCGTTGTATTTATGTAATATTCTAGTTTTATTTTGTTATTTTCAAATGTTAACAGATTTTTATTGATACTGCTCAATGTTAGTTTATGTTTTAGAGCTGCATTTTTCAGAGTGTTTATAAATGTTTCTCTATCTTTGCTTTTTTCATATCCCGGCATACCTGGTTCATAGTGAGATAGTTTAGGTAGACTGTCAATGAAAATAAAATGGTTGAATTTACTGTATAATGAGTTACTTATTGGTTTAAAATCCCATCCAGCACCAAAATATACTAAAGTGTATCCCTTTGTTGAGTTTTCTGATTTTACCTTATTTTTCTTGACTTTTGTTTTTTTCAATAAGTGAATAAAATGTTGATGATTCATTAGTATGACATTTTCTACTTCAGCGCGCTTTAATTTGGATACTTGAAATTCTTTTTTGATTTTTAGAATTTCTTGCTTTAACTCTTTGACAGTGAAGTTCTTGAGATGATTTTTCAATTCATTAATTTGGTTCATATATAATAACTATATATATTCTTTTAAGTGTCTATAATAATTGCGTTTAAATTGAGTCAATATAAATAGAATGGCGTGGGAAAATTTAAGATAGTATTGTTCTAGAATATTCCATTTGTAAACAGGAAGACATTGTTTGCGTCAGATGTCAGTCATATGATTTTTTTTAACCAATTAGAATGCAGGAAGCTCTTATTATAAATTATTGCAGTAAACTTTGCTTTTCAAAAATTTTGTGTGCAACGTTTGTGCTGTTGAAGTTTTTGCTCTTATCAAGATGCCTAAGTCTGCCTCAACACTACAAAATCAAATCGAGACGTGTGAAAGGAACATGAGGGAAGCATTGGCTCAATGTGCATTGCATGCCGGCAACCAGGATTTCGTGTTTACTTTCAGTATCAAACAATTCGTCAATGGTATTACAACAGATGATCCTTATGCCACTGCTGACGCGATAACCAAAGTCATCGATTTGTTCAAGGAGGTCGATAAAATCCTGGCCTTAGAAAAGAAGAGACGACAGTATGTGAATGAGCTGAGAAAGATATTGGAATCAAGAGATCGAAAAGAAACGTTGAAGCATCTAACTACTATGAATTCCTTCAAGAGAAAAGTAGCGTCACCATTGAAAATACCTTCACCTACTAACAGCCAAGAAGAGAACAAAAGTTTGGAACAATAATATTTTTATAGCAAAGCAATAGGAACATTAGAATGCGTTTATATGTAAAATATAATATGTTATAATAGTATATAGAATGAGTTGTGATTCATATATTCATGACGAGTTAATAGCTATTGGTATTGTGATTTGTGATTTTTGTAATCAGCAATTAGTTGAGATTAAATCTGTAGATGAAGCATGTTGTAAAAATAAAAAGGTTATTAATAATGATGGAAAGAATGTTTGTCTTTCTTGTGGCGGTGTTATTGGTTATGATTTGGTAAATCCATATATAGACGTGAATGAGAACAAATATAAAATTACGAGAAAGAGTTTTTATATAAGAAAATATCATATTTTAAATGTTGTCAATCGTATAACAGAACATAATCGAATCCAAATCACTCATGACAAAAGAGACAAAATCCTTCAAATATTTTCTTTTATCGATTCAGTATTAGAACAGGTTAACAATGGTCGTAAACGTGTGATAAATATCAAATATATTTTGAGACAAATATTCCAAATTTTACAATTACCATATGAAATTATACCACTATCCAAATCAAAGAAGACGTTGCGCTTCTATGATCAATATTGGAAACAGGTTTATAATTTAATAGAGAATGATATAGCCCATATTATACCGAAGAGGCTTCCTTGAATGTTTTGAAATATACCTTATCAAATTTATCAACAATAGGACAAAAATCTATTATGAATTCATCAATTAGTTTCATTTCAGTAAGAAATTCCTTGCGGTTGAATTCAGCACCTCTTAAACAGGACCGTAAGTCAACCAATATTTTTTGATATGTTGTATACGCAAAGCGAGACATTTCGATTTTGCGTTTGTAATTCTTTATTTCGATATATGTTTTGATAAGCATTCCACCACCGGTTATGCATCCTAATATAATCGGGTTCAAAGTAACCGTTCCAGCAATTGTTCCTGACACTACTAAAGACGCAGCAGTTAAATTTATGGCGAGATTCAATCTTTTGAAATATTTGAAGGCCTTTTTATAACACCAGAAGCGTTTATGGTAATAGTTATATAATGATTTGATTTCTTTAATCTTGTCTTAATGTTTTGTCTATGTGATTGAATTCGAAAATGCTTTTCTTACGTTGGTCTGTCATATGTATATAGTGTGGATAATTATGTACTGTACAAAATTACAAAATCTACGTTGGAAATCGGAACCGTCGTATCTGCAGTTACATGAGTAAGCTTAATAGACTGTAAATCAGAAATTTTTTTGTTTAATGTTGCTATTATTATGTTTGGTGTGGCAAGAAAATTTATATTTATAATAAAATCTGGAAAAGCCGAATTTTGAGTAAATGTCATTCGACTATTTATTTGACTACTTTGGCCGTTGTTGAACAATCTTATTTGGAACACTGTTGTATTATTAAGTGCACTTGATATCTGAACATTGTCTTCATCAATTAATAAGCCATTTTCATTGACTGACCCTCGCAATATTTTTTTGTCAGTAACATTGTAAATTAGGAGTCGATTTTGATTGATTAATGTTTGAAGTTGTATAATGGTTGTTTGAAGTTGTGTGATTGTTGTTTGAAGTTGATTGTTTGTTGTTTGAAGTTTTGTTATTTCGGAAGAATTGACAATCTTATGTTCATTCATATCCAAATCAGTTTGCATAACCATTTTCTGATTTTCAAAAATATAAGGTGTATCATACACATTTGAATTAATATCTGAAGCAAAATTTTTGATACCATAAACGATTAGATATGCTTTATTCACATGTCCTTGTGTTATACTTCCATGAAGATCTACCATTATATATTCAGGTGGTGATATCTGATACTTATGTAAATGAATAATGCTTTTTGTATAGCCATTGGTATTAAATATCTTTGTGCTTTGTTGCCCGATATTCAGAGATGTTGATACAACATTCACAGATGTTGAACTAATGAGAGCTTTATCTGGAACAAAAAATTCAATTACCATAGTGTATTCACCTGTAGGAAGTTTGTATGCATTAAAACCTATCCTTGATCTGAAGTCATTCTTCTTGTCTATTGTAAGATTTATATCACGCTTTTTTGTTGAATAAATGTGGTGAATTGGGATAATTAACAATACCATTCACTATAATATTATTTTCTGATGAGCTCTCATCAACATCTTCCATTTATACCTGGCATGAATTTGGATGTAGTTGAAATCGTAGCATTTTTCGTAGTGCACTACGGTGCTACGCGTGTTTGATATGTCGCGTGAGAGCGGTGACTTTGTTGTATTTTATCGTACGATCGTAGTGGTCGTAGGATCGTAGTGTCGTTGTGTTGCATGGAATATGATGGTATAGTTTTGCATGTCAGCATCTTGCAACGGAGGGTAGCCGTAGCTTCGAAGTTGATTATAGATATATACGACGAGTCTCAACGTGCAATTTTTTTTTGTCATTTTATATCAGAGTTACAATTTTTTTTTGCGTTGTCATTTTTTACTGAACATTGTAGGCTCTATGTTTTGCCTATTTAACAATTAAGTGCTCGTTCTGTATGCTATGACAATATGAATACTACGACCCTACGCCTTTTCCAAAGCTATTGATCTAAGTCCTCCATACTACGATCCTACGCTTTTCGTCGTGTTTGCCTATTCGACAATTAAGTGCTCGTTCTGTATGCTACGACAATATGAATACTACGACCCTACGCCTTTTCCAAGGCTATTGATCTAAGTCCTCCATACTACGATACTACGCTTTTCGTCGTGTTTGCCTATTCGACAATTAAGTGCTCGTTCTGTATGCTACGACAATATGAATACTACGACCCTACGCCTTTTCCAAGGCTATTGATCTAAGTCCTCCATACTACGATACTACGCTTTTCGTCGTGTGGTCACCAAAGTAAAATAATGGTAATTGAAATGTTCTAAGTCCAGTATGACACTAACTTAAAATCCATTTTTTTCCATTTAACTCGTTTTTTCCCCTACTACACCAAATACGTACTTTATGCTGCATGTGGCTATCATCACTTCAACCTCGTTGTTGTCATCACTTCTCATACTTTACTATATATACATATATATTGAAAATAGAAAAAAAACTACTATGGTTATAAATGGGGTTGACAGACCTACACGACTCCTGTTGTGTGTCCATTGTACTGTTTTAAGCCTTCAAGCACGTCTTTAAGCGACTCTCTGTAATCAAAGGCTCCTTGCGAGCCAAGTCGTGAATATGAAACAACCATCGGGGACCTTTTCCTACCCTACACAAGGTGGGTACTCTTAGATTGTACATGTTATGACTACTTCCCTTATGTTGCAGATCCACATATCAATATATTTTACCAAAGAGGATCTCTAAAACATTAAAACCTTCGTGCGTAGCTAGTATTAACACGAAGGAATGTGTTAACTAGCGAAAATGAAAATTACGGACAAACTTCGTCGCCCATTTGTTGTCGTTGGAATATCGTCGAAGGTTTGCTATGTTTTCATGACCGTTTGGCTTCAGTTTGCCCTCCTCAGGACAAGTGGCTCCTTGACGGAACCAAAAAAATGAAAAATGAAAGGGAGTGAAGGAAAGAAAAATGATAAGCCTACGACACGAGGTATTCCCAAGCGGTCACCCATCCAAGTACTAACCTCGCCCGACAGGGCTTAACTTCGGTGATCAGACGAGAAACAGTGTTCCTAAAGTTTACGATGAGCGAGTGACTTTTCTCCAGTAATTGCTTCATGACTTAAAAATAAGACTAGCTAAACACTAGTACCACTCGTCGCTAAAAAGTATAATGAAAGCATAAAGCTTTCCCAGTAAAACTTAAGAGAGAAATGCGCCCTTAGATCAGTTATGAAGCTAAAAATGTTTGGTGTGTAGCCAGGCATTTTAGCCAGTGTCAACTTTTTAATATCTTTTATCAGTTATGAATTTGTTCTCTTTGTTGATATTGACCTTTTGATCTCAGCGGATTATCTCTCAAATTGATAGGAGGATTTCATGCTTTATAGAGCCGTTGGAATTATTATATTTCTTTATGCCTGTTTGGTGCTAGCTCTATTGGCATACATTGTGGTTTCTTTGTGCTCACTTTTGTTAATCGGCTAAAGTTTGTTATCGCTTTGAAAATGCAAGGATCGTTAAATTTCTCAGGCCGTGATTTCAGTAGTGTCTAAAGTCTGCGGTGTGCAAAACTTGTAAGAAAGTGTTTCCCATCACGGATTTAGGCATCTTAGATCCAAGTGTTAAGGATTATTTTCTCTTCCCCATTTAGTAGAAAAGAGTTTTATGTAGAGCGAACCGGAAATTTACTTTCACCGGAAGTCATGTTTCGCGCGCGGATTGATTGACATATTGACATTTACAGTTTCAAATAAAAGTTCCCGGATTGCGGGGAGTGGTTGTTTCGTCGTAGTTTTTCTCGGGAAATTTGTCAGTGGAACTTGGAATCTTTTCGGATTTTCGAACGGGAAAAATAAGGAACCTAAGGAGAAACATAAATTGGTCCTTCGAGCCGGATCAAATGGATTGAAAGTTGGATTATTCAAAGGAAAACGGTTTTGGACGTGGAGCGGATGTGTGTGGCGCGTTTACAGTGGTGTTGTTTTTGTCAAAGGTGAGGAAATTTTGTAGATTCTGTTAAGGAAAATCAGTGGAAAAACATGCCAGACAACGAGGAAAATTCAGTCGAAGAACCCATGATGAAACTGGAAGGTTTAAAAGCGGAAAAACGAAAATTGAAAGGGGCGATAACAAGACAGCTAAACGAATTAGCGGGTCGTGTTGCTGGCGTCAGCGGCGGCGTTGAACCAAGGAGTTTGGAGCGTTTGGAAAACTTAAGGAAAAAACTTTCGAAATATTGGAAGAATTACGGGCGTTGTATCAGGAACTGATAAACACTGAATTGCAAGTTAAAGTCGGGGATGAAGAGGACGAGTTAAACGAGAGAATTGAAGCCGAAGCTAGCGCCGCTCGTCGCGTTTTGACTTCAGTTACACTGAGGTCAAGACAGCCGGTAAGTCCACCTCCCTACTCAAGTAGTTCTAACACAAGTTTACAGCGTAGAAATGGCGATAGTGGGGTGAATAACCTAGAATGAATTCGCATTCCAACTTTTAGCGGGAACAAAACTGAACTTCAGCACTGGAATGCTACATTTACGAGTTGTGTGGATGCAACTGCAATGTCTGCTCAGTTCAAAATGTTAAGATTGGAGGCATGTTTAGCGGGGGAAGCCCTAGAAACGATTAAAGGTTTAGGGTTTATGAGGCAGCGAAGTCGAGGTTATTGAGGAAATACGGTGGAAATAGACGGGAAATTCAGAGTCATGTTGACGAGTTAATCAAAATGAAACCAATCAGAGAAGAAAATGCCAAAGAATTGGAGAAATTTGCAGACATGCTAGAGCGGGCAGTGATTAATCTGCAGGAAAACAATCGAGCGGCGGATTTAGAAGCGGGAACTTTGTACACTATTATCCTTGAAAAACTGCCGGAGAAATTATTGTCCAAATACATTCGATGGGTAAAGGAAAACCGAAGGATCGAGTCTCTCATTACACTCAAAGATTGGACTGCTGAAGAGGCTGAATACCAGATTCAGGCCACCGAAATTAAACATGGATTAAAGTCAGCAAATTCTTATGGGAAATTGCATGACAAAAGAAGTAAGTCATTCGGAATCAACCAAGATGAGGATAAAAAGAAAGGGGCATGCAAGGTTTGTGGTGCAAGTCATGCTGTCTGGAATTGTGATGTCTTTAAGAGCAGAAGTATTCAGGAAAAATGGGCTACTTCAAAGAAGCTAGGACTCTGTTACAGGTGTTTGGGTGATGATCACCTAGGCAGGGAGTGCCCCAGAAGTAGAGTGTGTAATATTGATGGATGCAGGGACAGGCACAACCGACTGTTACACAGTAATCGAACTGGAACCAACTCTCAGTCTCGTCCTCAGGGAACTCAGCCTCAGGGAACTCAGTCTCAGGGAACCCAGTCTCAGGGAACCCAGCCTCAGGGAACTCAACGTCAGGGAACCCAGCCTCAGGGAGCCCAGCCTCAGTCAACACAGCTTCAGTTAACAAGAACAATTCCAGGAAGACGGGAAGTCCAGTCAAACAGAAATGACAACACTCTGACACAGGGAACTCAAAGACCAGGCAGCAGGCATAGCACGGAGGGGGATGCTAACACCAACTCGACTTCGCTCAAGATACAGAAGGCAGAAAAAGTGGCACTGCGAACTGTTCCAGTAATCCTGAAGCATGGTAAGAAGAGAATGCTTGTAAATTGTTTCTTGGATGAGGGTAGTGACACCACGTATGTTAATGAAGATGTATTTGAGGAGCTCGGTGTCAAAGGGGAAAAAGACTTGATAACTGTGAACGTTGCTAATGATCAGGAAGTTACTTTTCCCTCCATGACATTCGCCATTGGATTAGAGAGTGTTGATGGGAGTTTGGACGCTAAGATTGTAGCACAGTCCTCTGAGAAAATTTGTGGTGGGATGAAAGCAGTTGACTGGGTTAGGATCAAGGGCAATTGGAACCATTTGCAAGACATACCATTCGCAAAGCTCACAAACCGGGAAAAGATCGATGTGTTGCTCGGGACTGATAATTATCATTTGATGTACCCCAAGAAAGAAGTGATCGGTGGAGCCGGGGAGCCATGTGCACGACTTTGTCCTCTAGGGCGGACTGCAGTGGGGAAGATAAATATGGAGAACACAGGAGCAGATCACAACACCAGTTTATGTCATACTTTTCGCATGCAACAGTTTGATGAAGTGGCACCGACAGTGGAACAGTCGGATGATTTAAATGCGACTTTGAAGACATTCTGGGACCTAGAGACTATGGGGATTACACCTCCTAAACCGGTGATGACTCCTGATGAATCCGCTGCTTGGCACAAAGTGAGCAAGTCAATTAGGTTCGAGGATGATCATTACGTAGTAGCTGTTCCTTGGCGGAATGAGCGACCGAGTCTTCCAAACAACAGGCCGTTAGCTGAGAAGCGCTTGGAGTCTACAGAGCGAAAATTAGCAAAGAACCCAGAAATAGCAGAGTCCTATCAGAAAGTTATTGAAGAATATTTGGAGAAGAATTACATCCGTCGAGTGCCGCTAGACGAGCCGACACCCACTGAAGAATGGTTACTTCCTCATTTTCCAGTTGTGCGCGCTGACAGGTCCACAACGGAAACGAGTATTGTGTTTGTGTGCATTGTGTATTGTGAAAACGAGTATTGTGTTTGCTAAGTTTTTGCTGTGTTTGCTAAGTGTCAGCTAAGTTTCAGGGAAAGAGTTTGAACAGCGAAGCATTGCCAGGACCGAAATTGCAGGCAGAAATGTTTAGCATTCCACGGTTAGAGCTCATGGGAGCACTGATTGGTCTCAGACTGACATTGAAGATATGTGCAGCGCTGGAGATTCCCAGGAACAAAGCCACATTTTGGGTGGACAGTGTAAATGTCGGTTTTTGGATCCAAGGAAAGAGTCGAAATTTCAAACCGTTTGTATCCCATCGGGTTGGAGAAATTCATGACGAGTCCAGTCCAGACCAATGGCGATATGTTTCAACCAAACTTAACCCTGCGGATCAAGGGACCCGAGGAGCCTTAGTTCAAGAACTAGTAAATGATGACTGCTGGTGGCATGGACCCCCGTTTCTAAAGAGTGGAGAAGATGAGTGGCCAGAAAGGAAATTTGGAAAAGCCCCGGAAGCTCACAAGGAAGTTAAATCAGAGAAACGAGAACAGTTCGTGGGAAAGGAGCTAAGCGAGAATGCACAGAGCTATTATGTGGAAACAGTTAAACGAAAGTGCCTACCAGATCCAATGGAGTATTCAAAATGGTACAGGATTCAGTCAAAAGGAAAGTTGGAGATCGGAATCTCTTTGGTGCGGGTGACCGGTTGGATTAACCGATTCTTAGCGAATGTCAGAAAGTCTCAACATGATCGAGAAAGTGGCGAGTTGAACCCAAGGGAACTTAAACAAGCAGAAGAGCAAATCATCAAGACGACTCAACAAGAGTGTTTTCCTGGTGAAATAAGAGCACTTGAAAACAACAAGCCTCTTCCCAGCAAGAGTGCATTACTTAAAATTACGCCGAAGCTCTATGGAGGACTCCTCAGATGAAACACGCGACTGCGATATTCAGATGATTTGCCAGAAGAGACGAAGTTTCCAATCATCCTTCCAAAGAACCACACCGTTAACAAGTTAATTGTGAAGTATCACCATGAGATGGAAGGTCACGAGATGGGAGTGAACTTTACATTGAACCATCTACGAGAGAAGTACTTTGTGATTCAAGGACGACAGCAAGTAAAGAGATGTATCAAGGAATGTGCGAAATGCAACAGGCGATTCAGGAGCTGTCCAGCACGACAGCAGATGGCACAATTACCCAGAATTCGACTAGAGATGACCCAGAAACCCTTTGCCAATTGTGCAAAAGATTTCGCAGGACCATTCTACACAATGCAAGGACGAGGCAGACCACGGGTGAAGCGTTACCTATGCCTATTTGTGTGTTTACAGACACACTGTTGTCACTTAGAAATGGCAACTTCCCTGGAGACGGATGCCTTCTTAAATGCACTGACACGTATGGTGGCTCGACGAGGATGGCCTAAATTGATGCTCAGTGACAATGGAAGTAACTACGTTGGAGCAGCACGAGAAATCAAAGAGCTAGTGGAGAGCATGGACCAGGAAAAAATTGAAAGGCTGACTTCCAACCAAAGAATTGATTGGCAGTTCAACCCACCAGCAGCACCACACTTCGGCGGTGTATTTGAAAGAATGATAAAGTCAGCCAAGAGAGCAGTTTTAAAACAAGCCGATGTCAACGATGAGGAGTTACAAACAGTGTTTACAGGAGCTGAGAGTTTGTTGAATTCCAGGCCTCTAACTACAGTTTGTGGAGATGTCAACGACGAGCCTGTGTTGACCCCAAACCACTTCTTAATTGGTCAAGTGGGTGGTGAGCTAGCTCCTGATACAGTTGAACCTTTGGAAGCTGAAGTGCCCTAAGTGGGCAGACTGAACAATGACACTAGCCAGTTATGTTCGTAAGCGATTTGTACCATGAACACTTGGAGGAGCATTTGAACAATTTTCCTTATTTTGTCAGAGATTTTAAGTCAGATTCAACATGAACACTTACAGGAACATTTGAGCAATTTTCCTTTATTTTGTAACAGAGATTGATTGAGTCAATGTTGGATTTTCAGTGAATTGCAAATCCAGGAGGGGGAAATGTTAAGGATTATTTTCTCTTCCCCATTTAGTAGAAAAGAGTTTTATGTAGAGCGAACCGGAAATTTACTTTCACCGGAAGTCATGTTTCGCGCGCGGATTGATTGACATATTGACATTTACAGTTTCAAATAAAAGTTCCCGGATTTCGGGGAGTAGCGCTTACGCCATGAAAAAATCTTGTGTGGTTGTTTCGTCGTAGTTTTTCTCGGGAAATTTGTCAGTGGAACTTGGAATCTTTTCGGATTTTCGAACGGGAAAAATAAGGAACCTAAGGAGAAACGCCAAGTCTCAAAAAGCCGTAGTCGTCACAATTCCACTGCAATGGAATAATGGATTCTTGCAATAATTTTTAGCTCCTTAGTTAGATCTGTAGTTGAGTAGTGTGTCTCAGTGGAACTAGGATAAACCTCCGTTGTTTTGTAATAGCATTTGATTTGGCACCCAATAGATAATCTACAGCATGGTCGCTGTTTTGTAAATCTCAAGGATGCTAGTATGTTCTTCTCTCCATGTTTAGATGTTTACAGCCATGCTCCGTCACGCGTGACCAGTAATCACAAGACTGAAATGAACATTTGAATATTTCTTTGTAACGTCCGAGATTTGAATGAAACCTTGAAGATCTCTCTGGAAAACACTTTGAAAGTCACGAGTTAATGGAAAAATAACTTCGCTACACGCATAAAAAAACAAATATTGTTCGGATATGTAACATTTCAAATAAAGTGATATTTTGTTGCTCTTTGTTTCCGAAAATGCGGTAAAATTCTTACGGGAATTCCGAATCTCGGAATGAATTTACAAAACCGACGCGTAAACTTGAGAAATCCATTCAAATTTTCAAAAATACTGGTCACGCGTGACGGAGCATGGCTGTAAGCTAAAGCAAGACTGCAGTTTCGATTCTACTCGTGAATCTCGTCAGTTGCTAGAGGTATATCTCATGGATATCGGTAACGTTCAAAGGTTTTAGCCGTTTATAAACCGCTTAGCGGATCGAAAATGCGCGCCTGTTTTTCTATTGGTCCAGAGATTCTGGCCAATGAGGTTAGTCTTGTGCAAATTTCGATCCGGCGTACAGTTGTGTTTCTTTGGAAGGCTTTATCGTCAGTATTTGAACAATGTAGGATTTTGTCCTTTCTGAAAAGTGCATAGACTTCATGAGTAACATAACTTTTCAGTGTCTCCAAAAATGGAAACCTGAATATGCGTATGGACATAATAAATTCTCCTCTTTAGTACAATTGTACGCGTTCAACTTCTGATTGTCTAGCACGTCACAGGACGGGGTCATGTCTAAAAATGTCAAGCATGGTTATAAATGGGGTTGACAGACCTACACGACTCCTGTTGCGTGTCCATTGTACTGTTTTAAGCCTTCAAGCACGTCTTTAAGCGACTCTCTGTAAAAATAAGACTAGCTAAACACTAGTACCACTCGTCGTTGAAAAGTATAAAGAAAGCATAAAGCTTTCCCAGTAAAACTTAAGAAGAGAGAAATGCGCCCTTAGATCAGTTATGAATTTGTTCTCTTTGTTGATATTGACCTTTTGATCTCGGCGGATTATCTCTCAAATTGATAGGAGGATTTCATGCTTTATAGAGCCGTTAGAATTATTATATTTCTTTATGCCTGTTTGGTGCTAGCTCTATTGGCACACATTGTGGTGCCAGGATTTACAAACAATCAACCCTTGTTGAATTTTGCGAAGATTTTGAGATTCGATTGAATGTGAAGCATTATCGGCATAACTAGAAAAGATTAAGATCCTGGCAGGACGATTTTGGAGCTTTTCAAGACTATCTGCCACAATTTCTCAACGTTAATAACAACGAATGGACATGCAGTACATGTAGGGTGTCAAGCTTTTGTCACAAACCAATTAAAAAAAAATGACTTTCTGTGACAGCGATGTTTTGTAACCTATAAAAGGAAAAAGGAAAATAGCTTTAGGTGAAATATGAAAGGCGACAATAAAGGTATAAACAAGCAGTGAAAAAAAAATAAATCTTAACAAAGTTATCATAAAGATATGAATGAAAATAACAATTAACCCATTGACACCTGAACCGCCCGTAACCGCCCGTACAAGACTCCACTGCTTTAAAAAATTGTAACTTTCTCAATCGTGCGAACATTGCCTTAACTAGCAGTTGTGAGCATTGACTAGAAAGTCTTTCAAATTGAGATACCCAATAAACACAAAAAAGTCAGCGATTTTTGCAGAATATCAGCGTTTGAATTTGGACAATAACAAAAATTACCGTTTTTAACGTCACAGAAAAACAACAAAAATCACGTTTTTGCCTTTAGTTTTTTTTTATTCAAATCATCGTGGCAAACCCAAAAGTCAACATTTACAGCAAAATTCAGTCCTAGTCCTAGCTTAGCAGTGAATTTTTTTGCTCTTATTGGTTGCTCGAGCCGAATTACAGCTTCTTATTCTAGTGCATACTCACCTTGCCTCGATTTTCAACATCACCACCGCACTGCATGCTGGGAAATAACGAGATTCGACAGGGTTCCTTCCGTCTGCCACACATTTCATATTTATACTAAGTCCACAGCCACTCCGACCCACCGCCGAAATTTCGCGCTTAAATTGTTGTGTTCTCCTGTGGTCGCAACTTCCAAAATATGCCGCGGTAGGTCGAGAAATTCATCCAGAGTCGAGTCCCAACGCTACTTCGTTTCCTGGCGGCCATTTTTCCAGTTCAGCGAGCCACGAGCCGAATTCGTGAACGGGGTTGGTAACGTTACCTGACAAATAGGGTCGATTTCGTAACACCCACATGGGTTCGTGACTAGTCACGCTACAGATGAAGGCGTTAGTTGATTCATGAATGACCAACGTTTTGATTTAACACAGTGGCACATATTATTCTCAATTCTATTTTTTTCAATTATTCACCCTTAAGATGAATAAAAGCGAGAGGTTTGCGGAATAATTTTAATTAATATTGGGCGCTTTATATGTAAATATTTGCAGATGCTGCCGCGGATTAAGGATATTAATTTTGGCAAGTTTTTATTGATGTTCATTTAAATAAAGCAATCATAGGCACGTTTTCTGTGTACACCGAATTTTATTTCTCTATTAATAAGTGCTCACTTCAACATGATTACGACTCTCCTAAAATAAATAAATACAAGCCTCAGCTTCCTTTTCTAGTGTATTTCTCATCATGCCGTTGAACGTGTTGCTAGCCCGGGTTGCTAGATCTTCATCGATCACTTCTCAACATATGGCATCAACTATCGCCGCTCCCGCTCGTCCTATTAATTTCTAGTTGTCTCTGTGAAGGGGCTATCGTAAAAAAAACTTTCCAGTCAACCAGGTAAATTGAATTCGGTGAAGAATTGGAATGATCGACACTCAGGCATCAACCCTTATTTAATTTGACTACGAGCGACTACGGAAACATCGCATGAGGCGATGAGACAAGGTTGAACATAGTAAGCACTTACCCATAACACAAATCATATTTTGGCGCTCATGTAAAAGAGTTTACCCTTTCCATCATTTACACTTTACATGCTGTGCTAAACGCTTGCCCAGACCACTTGACAAATTTACAGTTTTTCCAAAAATCACGTATTTGGCGCTTATGTAAATTAACCCTCTCTATCATTCACCCATAACGAGCGCTTTCCCAGAACACGAGACTAATTTACAGTTTTTATGAAAATCACACATATGGCGCTTATGTGAAAAACTTAATCCTTTACATCACTCGCCATCTACATAAGGTACATAACAAGCGCTTACCCAGAACACGAGACGAATTTACAGTTTTTATGAAAATCACATATTCGGCGCTTATGTAAATCAAAGGGCTCTTAAAGCCATCTCGTTAATGCGTTGAAACATGAGGTTAAAAAAAGAAGAATCTAAAATAAATATAAAATAAATATGGTAAAGATGGCGTTGTAGAATCAGACATTATGTAGAAAATGCGAGGCGCAGTAGTCAACTGGATATGGTTCTTGGCAGGATAGAGAAGATTGAGAGAACTTGGTTTGAAAATTCGTGTTGGTGCAAGTCAAAAAAAGTCATGAGTAACAAAGAATCACGAGTGTGAATGTAAATAATTTTGATGTTAGTGAAGTGAAAGTGAAAGACTTTTCCCGCCTTGCTAGCTAATTGACGATGAAAATGTGTTGTTGGTTCAATTTACACAGTGCATTTTCAGTTATTCATTGTCTATTTTCGGTTGGGATATTTGACAATGGAAAAGACTTTCTAAATCAAATACAATAGATTGCCGCAATTTCAAAACAATTAAAAGCCCACATCGATAATACGTCACGTGCAATGACTTTATATCTGATCAGATGAGACATTAATATTAATTATCAAAATATCAATTGACACAACAAATGGTGACTGAATCTTTAATATTCTTTAAAGTAAGGCCCGATTCAAACATTGAACTTCACATTTGCCGAATCTAATGAAAGGAGGCCGTAACAACATGTCATTTCTCTAGAGCTGCCTTTCCCCATGCCAGGACAATTTGAGCTATGTTTAGCAAACATCGCGCCATCAGCCATTTCTTTTTCAACTCTCCAGCAGTATTCGAAAAAAGAACGAAAGTCAAAATTTATGGTATTTTGCTGTTCCTACTCTTGCATAATGAAACGGAAAGTTTTGTAGTTAGCTAAAGTATCAAGTCTGCTGTTTTATATATTTTGACATGAAGAATGGCGGGAAAATGGTGATCACGTGGTCATTTTTCGGTCACGTCTGCTATGGACGCACTTATATAGAAAATATTGGGTCTGGAGCGGATAAACAGGGCACCACTCCTGGCGGTCACTTTTTTAGTTTCCCTTAGATCGAAATGAGGTTCATGACAGGCCTGCACCGACTCCGCTATGTGGTTTTGCGGTTGCGATGCATTTATATTAGCTTTCAAAGTTTGGCTGTTATGAGTCGTGTCGTTAAGTGATTTACGTCTTGTATGATGTGTTAGACGGCGTTTTGTAAATAGTTTTCAGGAATGGTTGGTTTTGAACGAAACTCCATTTTTCATCAGTATTTGTTTAAGGTTTTTCAGTCGTGGGTGAAATGTTGTGACAAAAGGCGTTATTATCTCGCGAGTTTTTTTCGTTTTGTTTGTTTTCATGCCAATTGCATTCCGGCAAAAGTGAAATTTAGAATACCAGTGCATTTAGGAGGGTGCTGATGGGGTTAACAATTAACTGACAATTGCCCAAAAATATAGTAGTTAACTGATAAATGAAAAGTTACCGTATTTTCTCTATTAAATGCCCCCGGCGTTTATTTCAAACTTGGCCTTGTGGACCCGGCGTTTCTTTGTATCAGCAGTTTTTTCTCGCCCGCCATTTTTTAAGAAAGGGTTATTATTCGTTTTTCTTGGCAGCCTTGTACCTTGCCCGTAAATCTTAAGTTTATTATACCACAAACAAACGTTTGAGGAGCTTACTTACAACTTCCTCAATTATACCCGGCGTTTATTCGGGGCCCGGCGTTTAATCGAGAAAATACGGTAACAGTTAAGTGACATTCTATTAATTATACTAAATGAACGATTGTTGTTGTTAATAAAAGCAACATAGTTTTTTCCTAACAGCAAAGCTATTTTGTGACTTTTACCTGCCTCGCTGCGTGACCAGGTGACATATTAACCGATATTATATGCGAAAGGTACCAGGGTCGTAGAGCGTTGACCTTGATCTCCGTGATGGCGTCGAGTGGCGTGGTCAAAGTTATTCTGAGTTTTTATCGAGATGATGACAAAGGATCGGCATTCGAATGACACATAAGTCGCATACCGTTTGACATGACAAAGCACAATTCAATGGACATATAATCAAACAATAAGCGGAAAGTTTGGACTCGGTGAGTTTGATTTAAAGTTGTTGCGATTAGAGAAGATCGACGGGAAAGCTGTTACAAAGGCTCAGTTGGAAATGGAGCTACCTTTTCTAATGGGAAGTGCGACAAGTGAGATACATGGTATGTATTCTGTTTCGTCATTTTGTCCTAGCACGCGAACGCGGGTTGACTAAATAGCCGGCAGTCCTATATTCTCAGTAAATTTCTCAAAATCGAAAAATTCCAGCTAATCTAAACTATCATATGTCGATTTAGAAAGGTCAAGCGATCCTGAAATGCTTTATAGATTTCAAGCCTAGTGTTTGGTTTACGCTAGGCTCAGTAGATGAAACCATGTTTTGTGACACTTAGAAATTTTTTCAGTTCGACTGCCGGTCAAGGTTTTCAAAACACTAAATGGCCGGCAGTTCTATATTCTCAGTAAATTTCACAAAATCGAAAAATTCCGGCTAATCTAAACTATCATATCTCGATTTAAAAAAGTCAAACGATCCTGAAATGCTTTATAGATCTCAAGTCTAATGTTTGGTTTACGCTGGGCTCAGAAGACAAAACCATGTTTTGTGACACTGAACTTTTTTCAGCTCGACTGCAAAAACATCGTTTCGTCGGGGGTTTCGTGATATAGAAATCCCACAAAACCGGCTCGTTTGATCAGGATCACGACATATGATAGTTCAGAATGGCTGGATCTTTTCGATTTTGTGAAATTTACTGAAAAAATAGAACTGCCGGCCATTTAGTGTTTTGAAAACCTTGACCGGCAGTCGAGCTGAAAAAAGTTCCAAGTGTCACAAAACATGGTTTCGTGATATAGAAATCCCACAAAACCGGCTCGTTTGATCAGGATCACGAACATATGATAGTTCAGAATGGCTGTATTGTTTCGATTTGTCAAATTTACTGAGAATATAGGACTGCCGGCCATTTAGTGTTTTGAAAACCTTGACCGGCAGTGGAACTGAAAAAAGTTTAAGTGTCACAAAACATGGTTTCGTCTTCTGAGCCCAGCGTAAACCAAACCCTAGACGAGATCTATAAAGCATTTCAGGATCGCTTGACTTTTCTAAATCGACATATGATAGTTTAGATTAGCTGGAATTTTTCGATTTTGAGAAATTTACTGTGAATATAGAACTGCCGGCCATTTAGTGTTTTGAAAACCTTGACCGGTTACCGGCCATATAGCCACAGCGTATTTTATTGGACACAAGCATCAGTGAAATTCGATTTTTTTCCTTCCCATACTCTCTGTGTACGATCCTGTATCAAACAGACATCTTTAATACTGACAATCCTTATTACGGTTTTGGAAGCTATCTTGACAGGTGAGAAATTATGGTTTTTAGATGAGAATCTAATGTCGAATAATTTTCGTAAAGCGGCTGTTCTAAGTCCAATCCCGAAAACGCATTCACTCTGGTCATTCTCATGGCCTTTAAAGTAACCTTATCTTAACTTTGCAAATTTAAAAGCCTTACTGATATACGTAATTTCCTACTTGTCAAGCTAAATCACTTGATAAGATCAATGAATGAAAATATTGAAATGAACCGATTTCCGACAGCGTGACCCAGTTAAAAAAGAAAAACGTAAAACTTTCTTATACAAGCGCATGAGTATAGGCTACCAGTGTAGCCTCTTGTTAACTGACAATTGGCCGGAAAAAAATAGTAGTTAACTGACAATTGGGTACCCCCATTAGCACCCTCATTTAGCAGTGCTAGATTAATTTGTCGTGTGTTTGGCCTTGTTTACAAAATGGTAAAGTAAGCTCACTGTAGCTGTCGAGAAAAAGCTGCGCCGGGTTTACAGCTCTTTACAGGCAAATTCACCGCGAGAAACAACTTCAAGCATCACGCTTCAGTGAATGTTCTGACACCTATAGAACGAATTGAGTTCTGGTCATTTCACGAACAAAAATCTAGAACCGGAAAGGAGGAAAGAGTTACGCGGTTAACATCGGAACGGATAGATTGCCGTCCAAAATGGTGGCGCTGTTCAGATGTGTGTTACTTTTCCTTTATACCCTCTTAAAGTTTGATGTTCCCAATGTTTACGTATTTTTCTACGAAAGAGACGATAACTTAATTTGTAATAGGAACGAAATTAAACAAGAGTGACAGGAGCAAAAGTTTCATTTGATTCAACAATATAAATTGATAAATTGAGACAATTAGCCACGGCTTGAATGATAATCGCATCAGCCCATGTTCCTTGACATGACATATTATTCAAATATTCTTGCCAAGAGTGTTCAGTATTACTCTCTATAAACTGTTCTGGGTTATATACTAAATATTCAATGCCAAGACTACGTATATAAAAATGGTTCGTAGCATCGCCATACAATTGATGTGATACGGCACGAAAAAAACAATCGCCACCTCCTCCAACATCAAGAGCAATTCTATTTAATTCAGATAACCTACTTTCTAGTAGTAAAACTGAATCTATAGCACCTGAACCATTAAAAGCAACCATTACAAACAATTGATAATTTTGTTTAACGAAATAATAGATTTAAATATATTTTTTCTTGCTTTAAGTGTGCTATATTCTTTGCTAATAGAGCTACGTTGAGCGCTCGAAGGCAACTCTCTTGTGTCAGGATTTCAATGCAATCAAGCTACGTTGAGCACTCTAAGGTAACTCTCTTGTCCGCTTTAGGATTTCAATGTTATCAGTACGACACGCAATTGATATTCGTCTTCTTTTTATAGACTTTATACGCCAAGAACGTTTTCTCTCTCTTACTTGCCACTCAAACAATACATTGTCTTTTTGTCAAATAGAGACAAAATCTCTCTTAAAAAAATAAACACGCTGAAATCGCTTATAAAATGCTTCTTAAAATGCTTCCTTGATAACTTTTATAAACAAAATCAGGAACATTTTTACGTCTTTTGCGTACTGTTGCATAATCAAACTGTAATAGCAATGATTAATTGTTTTAAAATAGCACAAAACCGAAATCCACACTCTTGCATAATCAAACCGAAACATTTTTAGTTAGCTGAATAAGCAAAATCTACCCTCTCTTGCATACTATTGCATAATCATGACACCTAAATATTTAATAACTATTGGAACAGCAGACAAAGATTACAACTCAAAAAGCGAACAAAAATACAGCGTGAGATTTCTCAGCTTCGTCGAGCGCGAAAAGTTGACTCGTTTAACTTTAAGCGAGTTGACTTTAAACGAATCGTAAAATTAACTCTTTTCACGAGATTTCACTTTGACATTTGTTAAGCGACATAAAAAATCGCTCCTCGCTGTTCATCATACCGGGTAGACAACGTATAGCAGAACCCCGGAGGAGGACTCGCATATGTGGTTGGGTGGGGGTGCTCGTCGTATCTTTTAGGGGTTAAAATTAGGGGATCTAGGTATCTTTTAGAATATATGATAAAAAAAAAAAACTCATTTTCCCAGAAAATGGTATCTTTTAGTGTGTTCAGGGTTTCACTTTTTTTCCTGACGAGCACCTCCGCTTGACGACTTATAGGAGTCCCCCCCCCCCACCCCCCTCCGGGAGCAGAATATTCTTACCAATTTTTCTTTTCACGATATTTCCGGTTGTCACTCGCTAAGCGACTTAAAAGGCAGAGCAAAATAGCATGTTCTTTTGAGCGCAGCTATCAAATGTACTGAATAGGACAGCCTCTGACTCAGTTAAACTTCCCATATGACTAAGAAAAAAATTGCCGGATTGACCCCTTTCATAAAATAGAAGTCCGTATAAAGGTGAATATTTTAAGTTCGTTTACCTACAGGTTGCAACTAATTTGATTGAACCTGCACTTGGCACCGGTAGCATAGTATTGGCTGACCCGTGTACTTTCGCTTTTGTGCTATTTTAAAACAATTAATAATTGCTATTACAGTTTCATTATGTAACAGTACGCAAAAGACGCAAAAATTTAAGCCATTGAAGGCTTGCCGCAATTCCATTCAACCGTCATCATTATAAGCCAAAAAATCAACACAACTATGACATGTTTACCATACTATTGCACAATCAAACCGCTTGGCCAATCATAATGCAGAACGTAGCTAATACAGGAAATCGCCTGCTGCTGCTCTCTGAGTTGACCTCTGATACGCTTGGTTAATTGCACGCTTACTTGTAACTCTAAAGTTTTCTTTCCACCAGTGATCGAGTGCATTGTTATTTAGAAGTTGCTGAAACCAATTCTGTGGTCGTGGAAATACCCAAGCCCTCCTTGGCGGCGAGCAAGTTCGTGGCGAGCTCCTAAATGTAAATAAAACGCCGACAAACCTTGAAGATAGCGTAGTTGAAGGCGTCTTCTTCGGTGTCTTCTCGCAAAAAAAAACTGCCGGATTGTTATATTTATCGAATGATAAGCAGGAGATTGACTGAAATTAAACTTACAAGATCTCGATTCGTGTCATCCATGTCGATCTGTACGTTTTCGCGCGTAAACTGCAGTGTCAGTGAACTCATATCTTATTATATTTTACCCTGGGGAGTCTTTTACTGTGTAACCGCATCCCCAAGAGTAAGATGAAACCTGAGATAAACCGAACCCAAGCCATTAACCCTTGGGAAGGCCCCAAACCCAAGGTGTGTGTAACCACAACTCAATAGAAAAAAACGCAAAGTTCATGCTATTTTGCTCTGCCATACCGCTCATATTAACACACAAACTTTCCTGTCCCATTTAACTTTCTTATAACCTCTCCATTAGTAAAATACACCGTGAAATTCTCAAACTATAAAAAAATATATTTAAAGTAGCTATAATGGCTTTACGACAAATGATTGAAACTGATAGGTAACGTGAGATATCGAAATTTAACAAGGACTAATACCTTTGCGGTAACGTAATGTGAGATATGACAAGTTCATCACAAGTTCTGACATCCCAATACCCTAGGGAAATTAACAATAGGTCCGGGGGTGCTCCCCAAACATTTTAGTGGCAGTATGTGACGCCCTTCTTGAAATCCTAACCGCTTTAACCAACCATATCCTCAATGCCCTAATATAGCTTCTATAAAGAACGAACAAGAAACCCCCCCGGACAAAAGTCCACAAAATTTTGTTAACAGCTTTTGTCCCTTTTTAGTACTCGACTCCGAAATCTCGCTTAATGCGCAAGCGCATTAACGAGATAAAAAGTTGAGCTTTTCCGGCATACACTCTTTTAATGGTGTACATAACAAGCGCTGGCCCAGAACACGAGACAAATTTACCGTTTTTATGAAAATCACATATTCGGCGCTTATGTAAAAAAGTTGAGCTTTTCCAGCACACACCCTTTAAATGGTGTGCATAATAAGCGCTTACACAGAACACGAGACGAATTTACAGTTTTTATGAAAATCACGTATTCGGCGCTTATGTAAAAAAGTTAAGCTTTCCCAGCATACACCCTCTACCGGTATATGATGTACATAACAAGCGCTTGCCAAGAACACGAGACGAATTCTAAGTTTTTATGAAAATCACATATTTGATGCTTCTGTAAAAAAGTTAAGCTATTCCAGCATACACCCTCCACATGATGTACATAACAAGCGCTTGCCCAGAACACGAGACAAATTCACAGTTTTTATGAAAATCACATATTCGGCGCTTATATATGTAAAAAGTTAAACCTTTCCAGCATACACTCTTTAAATGGTGTACATAACAAGTGCTTGCACAGAAGACGAGACGAATTTACTGTTTTTGTTTAAAAATCACATATTTCGCACTTATATGTCAAAAAGTTAATCTTTTTCAGCATACACCCCCTACATGATGTACATAACAAGCACTTACCCAGAACACGAGACGAATTTACAGTTCCTGTTTAAAAATCACATATTTCGTGCTTATGTAAAAAATTGAATCTTTTCCAGCATACACCCTCTACATGATGTACATAACAAGCGCTTGCCCAGAACACGAGACGAATTCACAGTTTTTATGAAAATCACATATTCGGCGCTTATGTAAAAAATTGAATCTTTTCCAGGATACACCCTCTACATGATTGTACCGAGAACACGAGACGAGTTTCCAGTTTTTATGAAAATCACATATTCGGCGCCTATGTAAATGTGATTATCATAAAAACTGTAAAGTCATGTTGTGTTCTGTGCAAGCGCTTGTTATGTACACCATTTAAAGGGTGTATGCTGAAAAAGCTTAACTTTTTTACATAAGCGCCGAATATGTGATTTTCATAAAAACTGTAAATTTGTCTCGTGTTCTGGACAAGCGCTTGTTCTGTACACCATGTAAAAGATGTATGCTGAAAAAGCTTAACATTTTCACATGTACATAAGCGCCAAATTTAATCAAAACTGTAAATTTGTCTCGTATTCTTGGCAAGCGCTGGTTATGTACACCATGTAGAGGGTGTATGCTGGAAAACATGAACTTTTTCACATGTGCGCCAAATAAAAACTGTGAATTCGTCTCGTGTTCTTGGCAAGCGCACGTTATGTGCACCATATAGAGGGTGTATGCTGAAAAAGCTTAACTTCTTCACATAAGTGCCAAATATGTGATTTCAAAAAAACTGTAAATTTGTCTCGTGTTCTGGACAAGCGCTTGTTCTGGACAAGCGCTTGTTCTGTACACCATGTAAAAGATGTATGCTGAAAAAGCTTAACATTTTCACATGTACATAAGCGCCAAATTTAATCAAAACTGTAAATTTGTCTCGTATTCTTGGCAAGCGCTGGTTATGTACACCATGTAGAGGGTGTATGCTGGAAAACATGAACTTTTTCACATGTGCGCCAAATAAAAACTGTGAATTCGTCTCGTGTTCTTGGCAAGCGCACGTTATGTGCACCATATAGAGGGTGTATGCTGAAAAAGCTTAACTTCTTCACATAAGTGCCAAATATGTGATTTCAAAAAAATGTAAATTCGTCTCGTGTTCTTCACAAGAGCTCGTTATGTACACCATATAGAGGGTGTATGCTGAAAAACGTTAACTTTTTCACATAAGCGCCAAATATGTGATTTCATAAAAAATGTCAATTCGTCTCGTGTTCTTGGCAAGCGCTTGTTATGTACATCATGTAGAGGGTGAATGCTGAAACAGCTTAACTTTTTACATATATAAGCTCCAAATATGTAATTCTCATAAAAACTGTAAATTCGTCTCGTGTTCTGGGCAAGCGCTTGTTACTTACATCATGTAGAGGGTGTATGCTGAAAAAGCTTAACTTTTTAACATAAGCGCCGAATATGTGATTTTCATAAAAACTGTAAATTCGTCTCGTGTTCTGGGCAAGCGCTTGTTATGTACACCATTAAAAGGGTGTATGCTGAAAAAGCTTAACTTTTTTACATAAGCGCCGAATATGTGATTTTCATAAAAACTGTAAATTTGTCTGGTGTTATGGGTAAGCGCTTGTTATGTACATCATGTAGAGGGTGTATTCTGAAAAAGCTTAACTTTTTCACATAAGCGCGAGATGTGATTTTCATAAAAACTATGAATTCGTCTCGTATTCTGGGTAAGCGCTTGTTATGTACATCATATTTAGGGTGTATGCTGAAAAAGCTTAACTTTTTGACATATAAAGCGCCGAATATGTGATTTTCATAAAAACTGTAAATTTGTCTCGTGTTCTGAGCAAGCGCTTTTTCTGTACACCATGTAAAGGTTATATGCTGAAAAAGCTTAACTTTTTCACATAAGCGCCAAATATGTGATTTCGTAAAAAATGTAAATTCGTCTCGTGTTCTTGGCCAGCGCTCGTTATGTACACCATATAGAGGGTGTATGCTGGAAAACGTTAACTTTTTCACATGTGCGCCAAATATCCGATTTTCATAAAAACTGTGAATTCGACTCGTTCTTGGCGAGCGCTCGTTATGTGCACCATATAGAGGGTGTATGCTGAAAAGGCTTAACTTTTTCACATATGCGCCAAATATGTGATTTAATAAAAAATATAAATTTGTCTTGTGTTCTTCGCAAGAGCTCGTTATGTACACCATATAGAGGGTGTATACTGGAAAACGTTAACTTTTTCACGTAAGCGCCAAATATGTGATTTCATAAAAAAAATGTCGATTTGTCTCGTGTTCTTGGCGAGTGCTCGTTATGTACACCAAATAGAGGGTGTATGCTGAAAAAGCTTAACTTTTTAACATAAGCGCCGAATATGTGATTTTCATAAAAACTGTAAATTTGTCTCGTGTTCTGGGCAAGCGCTTGTTATGTACATCATGTAGAGGGTGTATGCTGAAAAAGCTTAACTTTTTTACATAAGCGCGAATATGTGATTTTCATAAAAACTGTAAATTTGTCTCGTGTTCTGGGCAAGTGCTTGTTATATGTACATCATGTAGAGGGTGTATGCTAAAAAAGCGTAACTTTTTCACATATGCGCTATGTGATTTCTTAAAAAATGTGAATTCGTTTCGCGTTCTTGGCAAGCGCTCGTTATGTACACCATATAGAGGGTGTATGCTGGAAAACGTTAACTTTTTCACATATGCGCCAAATATCTGATTTTCATTAAAACTGTGAATTCGTCTCGTGTTCTTGGCAAGCGCTCGTTATGTACACCATATAGAGGGTGTATGCTGGAAAACGTTAACTTTTTGACATATGCGCCAAATATCTGATTTTCATAAAAACTGAATTCGTCTCGTGTTCTTGGGAAGCGCTCGTTATGTGCACCATATAGAAAGTGTATACTGGAAAACGTTAACTTTTTGACATATGCGCCAAATTTTTGATTTCATAAAAACTGTAAATTCGTCTCGTGTTCTGGGCAAGCGCTTGTTATGTACACTCTATAGAGGGTGTATGCTGGAAAAGTTTAACTTTTTCACATAAGCGCCAAATATGTGATTTCATAAAAAATGTCAATTCGTGTCGCGTTCTTGGCAAGCGCTTGTTATGTACATCATGTAGAGGGTGTTTGCTGAAACAGCTTAACTTTTTACATATATGAACGCCAAATATGTAATTTTCATTAAAACAGAAAATTCGTCTTGTGTTTTGGGCAAGTGCTTGTTATGTACACCATTAAAAGGGTGTATGCTGAAAAAGCTTAACTTTTTTACATAAGCGCCGAATATGTGATTTTCATAAAAACTGTAAATTTGTCTGGTGTTATGGGTAAGCGCTTGTTATGTACATCATGTAGAGGGTGTACATATTACATAAGCGCGAGATGTGATTTTCATAAAAACTTCTGAATTCGTCTCGCTGTTATGGTCAAGCGCTTGTTATGTACACCATTTAAATTAAGGGTATATGCTGAAAAAGCAGTCGCCGAATATGTGATTTTTATAAAAACTGTAAATTCGTCTCGTGGAGTCTCGATCATCGATCATGCCAATTCGTCACTCAATTCAATTTCCATGTTTTTTTTTACGATTGCCCCTTCACAGAGACAACTAGAAATTAATAGGACGAACGGGAGCGGCGATAGTTGATGCCATACGTTAAGAACTGATCGATAAAGATATAGCAACACGTTCAACGGCAAACGAAATAAAGATAATTATGGAACCATAGTGCTAGTTTTTAATGCAAATGAAGCATTAAAAATTCGCCACAACAAACAGACAACTACATCCGTCGAGCAAGCCTACAGTATCACACAATCTCAGCTTGGAATTTTATTTATTCAATCCTTTCCAGATGACAGTGAATAAAACTGTGCCCTTCAGAATAATAACATTAAACGTGTGTGGTACTCGGCATTAAAATTACGTCCAACATTCTGAAAAAAAATAGCATACCAAATTCAAATGATAAATTATAATATAACTTTGCCGAGATGGAACGACCTACATCTGTAGTGTGCACGTACGCGTGTAATTCGAAACTTGGATTCTGTGGGTGTTACGAAATCGACCCTATTTGTCAGACGACCCTATTTGTCAGGTAACGTTACCAACCCACCTGGAATTCGTTCACGAAGTACAACACCTAACTCGGTTCATTGAGAAAGTGGACTCTGAACTACCTTCAAGCTTAATGATGCTCATCAGGCAGCTACTAAAGATGAATCAAAGGGCTCTTAAAGCCATCTCGTTAATGCGAGAGAATGTAAGGTTAATAAACAACAACAACAACAACAAGAATTGGAAAAGTTGGGTGCCTTTGATAGGTAAATGTAGTAAAGACGTGATAGGTAATATGTGTAAAGCTGCTAAATGGTTTATTGAAGTTGAAAGATTGAAAATACCTGTAGGTCTAATCGTAGAGTTAGACATTGCAGTCATAGAGGACTTAAGGGCTCTTTTACGAGCCACCAAATCAATAAAAGTCATGAGCAACAAAATAATCACGAGTATGAATGTAAATAATTTTCATGTTAATTTAGCGTATTTGTTCAAAATAGTCTTCATTTTACAGCTGAGGGGAAACTTCAACTTGATTATATTAAGCGAATGAGCCGAGGCCAATTTGGTTGCTACGGGGGGAAATTATGAGGAGGGATGGGGTTGGCAAAACTACTTAGATTCAATCTATCTTTAGAGAGCCCTTTTACTTAGTTAATTTTCTTTGTTTTGTATCAGTCACAGTATTTTAGAAGCAATGACTTGTATGGCATTACAATGGCGATTTTCTTATCAATCGAAATTTGGGAAAGATGTTCGAAGGTTAAAAAATATTTACTATCTTTATTTATTGATATTTAAACAAAACTAAAACATATTGCAACGATTTTCATTTGGGATTAAAATTGATTTACTAGCAATGTTTTTAAACAGCCAATTAATATGTGCAGTGTATATGTGGATGTATGAGACAAAACAAGAACTTTGTGCATGTGAATAAGTTCAGTAAAAAGACTTCAGTAAAAAAGGAATGTTTTATCTAAATACTTCACTAAGGTAGACTATTGTAAAAAAGGCAAATGAAAATATTTTACTTGTCGCTTTTTCCGTCAACTAAAAAATTGTGTACCTTCGGGCAGAATGGTGTCTCTTGTAGGAATAGAGCTGGCGATTAGATTTCGTTTCCTTTTATAGCCGAAGCTGTTTTCAAAACATCTCGGCTTAAAGAAGCCTTGGTAAGAACGACAAGCGACGTGGCCCCGAAAATTGCCGACATGAGACGTTCTGAACAGCGAGAAACGGCTCGATTCCGCTTCAAAAATACGACAAATTACGACAGCGACTTTAGAAGGTTGTGCAATTTACCAATAAAAATTAAACATTATTGACCATATCGTTCATATCAACACCCGACGGCCAACGGTCTGTTTTACATGTAACGATCAATTTGTTATTGAAACGTCTACCAACCTCGTTCCCAAGGCCCCTATCTTCCTCTCTCTTGGATCGGACGTGCAGTTAGAGTACACCCTAGACTCCCGGTAAACACATACATATCCGTGACCTTTGATTTTTGATTTTTTTGGCGCAAATTGGTTTTAACAAGCTTAAAATTTTCCTTCGAGCATTTTTATTTTAAAAAGAGACTTTTCTTTTGATCTTGATGAAAAATTGCACTTTATCAAATAAAGACAAATAAGTGACAGGTCACGCGTGTGGTTTCCGTTCGAATTACACGCACCGGCTCCCCCGACGGTGTCAATTTGCGCGAGGGCAAAAGTAACCACCCTCCCCTCGGGTGAATGTCATTTTGTCTCTGTGACGCGGTCGCTAAGCTTTAGTATTCGAATTTCGTGGTACAGCCGTTTGGATCGCGGACAATGGCGAAGCGAAGATGGCCAGAATCGCTCCAAAACGGAGCCCTTTTAGAGACCGTGAAAGGGAATTTGGAAGCTAGCACGAATCGCACGGGTAGACATTTAACCTGCGGCCTCACTGGTGGCAATTCGGGGAGCTTGAGTTGAATTGTTTAGAATTTATTGGCTTTCGCGTGGCGAGGGTTCGCTCAGAGGTCTCCAGCCTTCCCTTCTTTTATAGTGGATAGTGGGGCGAGTGACAAAAGTTGTAAAAATGCATTTAAACCGGTCAGGATACATCAAGAGACAATAAAGTAAAGGTGAGAAGACTTTAGTGTGTAATATTTTCGATTTTTCTATCGCTTATCAATTCCGTGACAAATCGTATTATTACCTAGTATATTTCATTACTGTGTACTGGCTTCGAGTCACTCACATCACGATTGGTCTGCCTGTGCGATCATCCAATTTAAATTTTTTTTTGTGTGCCACAACGCATCGGATTAATGTTTACGCTTATCCGCGTTTGTAGATCTTTATATATATAAGATATAAACATCTAAGAATTTTACGGAGATTTTAAAGAAGAAAAGAACTGATCCATGACCTATGGTCGCTACAATGTCTGTCATTGATCGATCAGATTCCGTTCACGCATATTCATTGCTATTTTAAGACTTAAATTCAGTCAGGAAGTCAAGACAAAAAAGTGCATATCCTTAGAATTCCTCTGTTCTTTATAATCTTCCGGAAACCGGACATTCCACAAAGATAACAAGTATCGCAGAACATTCATAATCCATCGGACAAAATTATCAACAAAAGCCAGAGAAACTTTTGATAACTCAGACGTCAGATGTGGGTGGGCTGAAATATCTGTTTTCCGCTTAGTTGTCAATGCTTGTTAAAGGAAATATTTCACGCAGTTGTGTATGTTGTTATCGATATCGATATGAAATGTTTTGGAAAGTGAAGCGGACATTGATTTTTCTTTTGTGGAGAGTTGAAAAAGAAATGGCTGCATAAGTTAATGTTATACATGAATGGGTTATTTGCGAATATATAGTAGTTCTGTCTTTTTTTATTCGAAAGTCGAGAGCTTTCTATTTCCGGTATCATGTGTTTAATAACTATTAGAGATTAAATGGGTCTGCTTTAAACCTCAAAATATAGTGTTGACAGTGTCTTCTTGACGACCCCCGGGGTCACGACCGCAGTAAAATTTCGTAAAATATTCTATTAAGATCCAAGTCTTATGCGATAGTCATATATTGAAATAGTGGGATCTTGCAATTGTTTTTTAATAGCTCCTCAGAGTTTATTCCGCGTGTAAGTGTAATGTGTTTCTCGGAGCTAGGCAGTATCTCCATTACATCCGGTTTGAAATATTTGAATCTCCAGCATAATAGCTGTACACTCTTTATCAAGTTTCCCGGAAAGTGACATCATGAAACTTAGCGCCCCAATTTCTCAAATTATAAAATTTGTACTAAAGTAATCAAACATGCGGGATTCCTGACCGCAGTATTTTTCAAAACCTTTTTCTGATCTGCCGGAGATACAGGCAAAGGTTGTCCGTCGTTGCATTATTATGCAGTATTACTTTATTTTGTATTAAATTTTCCACCGCAGAAATATACTCGCGCAGAAAAAATTACTTGTTTTAATGATGTATATCGGCTTAACAAGAACTTTTCAACAGTGAATATATTGCTATCATAACTCCGAGGCGACCGGCACAACAGTCATCTGTATTCCCGATTCAACTCCACACACGTCCTCAAAAGAACCAGAGACTGTTATCATAATACTGATACATATTTACAACAACGTACAATAATTCACTCACTAGTTTTCTCGTTGTTTATGCTCATATTGGCGCCAGAACAGCAACCATATAACTAGGAGAACTATAAAAACCTCCGGTCAGGAAGTGAAATTGTTTAATACCGATGCCTTGGATTTTATTTATACTTGACCAGAAATCCGCAAACATTTCCTCCCAGCAGAAATTTAAGGTGTCCCGACGCGCAAAAATTTCCTCCCGCAAAACAAATTCAGTCAAAATTTCCTTGTGCACGGTAGCTAAACTAATAAAACTATGACGTCTTTCCCATACTATTGCATACAAACGCAAAGTTCATGCTATTTTGCTCTGCCATATCGCTCATATTAAAACACAAACTTTCCCGTCCAATAACGTCTCCATTCGTAAAAATAGACCGTGAAATTCTCGAACTACGTTTCCCAAGAAAACGTATTTGACCTATTTTTACCATTCTCGAAAGCAGCTTGAATGGCTTTACGACAAATGATTGAAAATTTTAAATATTGATACGTAACGTGAGATATCGAAACTAAGAATTTTAATATCTTTGCAGTGACGTAATGTGAAATATGACAATTGCTATTACAGTTTCATTATGTAACAGTACGCAAAAGACGCAAAAATTTAAGCTATTGAAGGCTTGCCGCAATTCCATTCAACCGTCATCATTATAAGCCAAAAAATCAACACAACTATGACATGTTTACCATGCCATACCGCTCATATTAACACACAAACTTTCCTGTCCCATTTAACTTTCTTATAACCTCTCCATTAGTAAAATACACCGTGAAATTCTCAAACTACGTTTCCCAAGAAAACGCATTTAACCTATTTTTACCCTTTTAAAGTAGCTATAATGGCTTTACGACAAATGATTGAAACTGATAGGTAACGTGAGATATCGAAATTTAAGAAGAACTAATACCTTTGCGGTAACGTAATGTGAGATATGACAAGTTCATCACAAGTTCTGACATCCCAATACCCTAGGGAAATTAACAATAGGTCCGGGGGTGCTCCCCAAACATTTTAGTGGCAGTATGTGACGCCCTTCTTGAAATCCTAACCGCTTTAACCAACCATATCCTCAATGCCCTAATATAGCTTCTATAAAGAAGGAACAAGAAACCCCCCCGGACAAAAGTCCACAAAATTTTGTTAACAACTTTTGTCCCTTTTTAGTACTCGACTTCGAAATCTCGCTTAATGCGCAAGCGCATTAACGAGATAAAAATGGCTGTGAACTTACCAAAAATCGAAGAAACATGATATTGAAGTCTTTATTGAGAACGAACGAAGCAAAATGCCAACTTCACATTGACGTTTCCAGTAAACTCGAGCCTTCAGTGTTTTAGAACAGCAGCACTTTCAATGGTAACTCCAAATATGAAGTCCTATGAAGTCCAAATACGAAATCCTATGGGGTGTGTGTATGCAGAAAATCACTCAAAAACGTAAAAATCCTCAGGTGTCAATGGGTTAAATTCAGTCACAACAAAAAACAGAATTTGTTTAAATGAAATGTGCATTGCAATGAAATGTGCGTAGGGCAGAAAGGTTTAAATTCCAATCGTAGGTAGTATAGCAGGGGAAGCGAGTCGTATTTAAGGTTATGCTATAAGTGGTGTAAGTGGAATAGAAGTAGTGTAGGGTTGTAGGGTTAAGTGAGTTGTGGTGTAGGTTAAATCATTTCAATCATAGAAGCGTATCGTAGGGTCGTAGGGTTATGCGAGTTGTGGTGTAAGTTCAAACATAGTAGCGTAGCGTAGGGCCGTAGGGTTGTCGTGTACGTTCAATCATAGTAGCGTAGGGTCGTAGGGTTATGCAAGTTGTGGTGTAAGTTCAAACATAGTAGCGTAGCGTAGGGCCGTAGGGTTGTGGTGTAGGTTCAATCACAGTAGCGTAGGGTCGTAGGGTTATGCGAGATGTGGTGTAAGTTCAAAACATAGTAGCATAGCGTAGGGCCGTAGGGTTGTCGTGTACGTTCAATCATAGTAGCGTAGGGTCGTAGGGTTATGCGAGTTGTGGTGTAAGTTCAAACATAGTAGCGTAGCGTAGAGCCGTAGGGTTGTAGTGTACGTTCAATCATAGTAGCGTAGGGTGGTAGGGTTATGCGACTTGTGTTGTAAGTTAAATCATAGTAGCGTAGGGCAATGATAGAATTGTAAACTAACAACTAACCTATACTATTATACGGTCAAAACTTATTGTTATATTGTGAAGTAATATGGTACGGTCTACCTTTTGCTGAAAGAAAAACGTATTATACGGTCAAAACTTATTGTTATATTGTGATAATATGGTACGGTCTACCTTTCGCTGAAAGAAAAACCTATTATACGGTCAAAACTTATTGTTATATTGTGATAATATGGTACGGTCTACCTTTCGCTGAAAGAAAAACCTATACTATCAAACGCTTAACATGTGTGGAATGTTGCGTGTAGGCATTTCATGGTAACCATGGCAACGTTGTGTGAGAGTATGTATGGTACTTAATAAATCTTCGACATTACTAAAAGACATGTTATAGTGATCATTAAGGCATGTTTGCGAGTATACTATAATTAAGTCAAATGAACGTAGCATCGTAGTGCACTACGAAAAATGCTACGCTTTCAACTACATGCAAATTCGTGCCACACTTGCTTCCATTAGATATCTGAATTCATCTTTTGGATGGGAAGTTGCTGAGATGTGAGATTCATTAACATAGGCTTTGTAATTAGTTGTTATTCGCGTATACAAGTTTGTATTAGAATCATTGAGTTCGGTATTGAAAAATGAAATATTTACGGCAGCATTATTATCACTTGGTTTAGGTGTTGCTAAATTAGTGATCTTATGATTTTGCATATCAAGATCGCTGGAAATAGTTTTGTCTAATTTAGTTCGACTTAATGTCTGGACCAGGTTTGTAAAATTGCTCATAGTCATATCTATATACGTTTTATCATATTTTTTATTGTCAAGCTTAGTTATTTCCAAATCAACATATTCTTTGTTAGGTACTTCATGATCAAATTTAGGTAATTTTGATAGATTGAATATCCTATAATTATTGATATTTATATCAGCGCCCATAGGGCTTACTTCTCGTCTAGACAAAAATATATTTTCACAGTCATTGTATGAGACTAAATTATTGTAATGTTGTGTTAAATAACTAAAAGTCTGCTGTTTTGATTGTATGACATTGTATGTCTCCTTCAAATCAATATCCTTCGTTACTTCGTGTGAATGTGGGGTATTATTATGATAATGCTTCATCGCCCACATATTAACAGCTGCCGTATCATTATTGATATCTGTAACAACATTGATTATTTTTTTATTCTTGGCGTCGAAATCACTGCCTACAATGTTTAAAAACTGCGTCTTTGCATAATATAAATTAATAGCATCATTATCTCCTGCTGTTTGCACATTCAATAGGGCGTGATAATTACAATCTAAATGGTCAGTTAGAACGATTCTTTCATCTTTCAAGTACGTATTGGATATATCACTTTTTGTTACTAGTGCTGTATCTACATATGATTTTGTTGTTGCATCTGTATTTGATACAGGTGTTTTTAAATTCATTATTTTTTTATTCTTAGCATCGAAATCACTACCTACAATATTCAAAAACTGCGTCTTGCAATAATATAGATTAACAGCATCCTGATCTCCAGCTACCTGAACATTCAATAACGCATGATAATTACAATCCAAATGGTCAGTCAGAATTATTCTTTCATCTTTCAAGTATGTATTAGATATATCACTTTTTGTTGCTAGTGCTGTATCAACATATGATTTTGTTGTAGCATCTGCATTTAATTCTGGTGTTTTTAAATTTATTATTTTATTGTTATTCATATCAAAATTACCTGAAACCGATGGTGTGCTTTTACTTACATAAACATTCCTAACAAATTTGTAATCAACGACGTCATCCATATTAGTAGGAGTTGCAATATTGACTATCTTTTTATCTTGCATATCATAATTACCATCATCAGTCAATTTGAAACCAATACCACGAGGTCCACGACGTCCTCTTTTACCTGGTTTGCCATCGGCTCCACAAGGTCCAGTATCACCCTTTATATTAGACTTAGGTTGTGCATTGAAAACACCCATTATATATTAGTATATTAGATATTTGAAGCTGTGAATTAAATTTTCAATTTCTTATGAAAACAATAAATCAAACCACTAAGCTGCCCACCTATAGCAGATTTTTTCAGCCATTTTGGTGTGAAGCGTTCAGGTATTACATATGTATACCCGCGATCTAACGAATGATTGTTATAGAAACGACCAAAAGCATCATGAAGTATGCTATGTGCATGTAAAATTTCATAATCATGGAATATTCTTTCAAATAACTGTGTCATACAACCATTACCGGGGCCAATAAGACCTATTTCACCATTATTGATTTCAAGGATTTCTTCTATTGATATTTCCTTTTTGAAGTGTTTCTGGTACAAATATTGATATGCTAAAGCTGATTTCAATATTTTATAAATTATTTCGGGATGTTCTTGTTTTGTTTTATCGAAAAAATGATCGATATATTTTACTATCTCTTGTATCATATAATATATCATTTTATAATTATGAGGTTCTTTTTGTTTAAGAAAAACTAATAGCATCGTGATCTACACCATATCGTTGGCATATCATCTTATGGTGTGCTTTTATAATCGTATCGCTCATTGTAGATGCTTTATATAGAATAAAAAGTTGAATAGCACCATCTAAACCAGCTATACCATTAGGATTCAGGTCACCGAAAGTCATTTGATTGGATCCTGATGATGTTCTTGCAGTAAAATTGCTTAGTTTCTTACCATTGCACCAAACACTAGATCCATTATTACTAGCAGCTACATCCCAATGAATGGATAAACAACACCATTTCTTCAATTCACCCGAATTGGCTTTTGTTTGATAACTGGCGATTGGTGATTTACTGCCAACACTATTAGAACCTATAACAATATAATCATTAGTGGCACCTGATATAACCAAATCACCAGAATGCCCAAAAGAAACGAATTTATCAAATCCACCATCATCGTGTCCAAATAATCCATTAGAAACCCAATATGAATTACTAATTGAGTTCAATCTATAAAGAATGAATATATGGGCGATGTCCTTAGCACCTGACCCTACATTTAAATCGATATTACTTAATATTCGTTGATTACCATCGAATTCGAAGAAAAATCTTTTAGCATTTTTATTGGTTGATAGTGTTGGTCTAGCTGAACTCGAATTTTGTGCAGCATTCAACTGGGACAATGATTTATCGAATATTTCAGAAATATTTCTACTAGCATCAATTGTGACTTCAGTTGAAAGAGCTCTCTCACAATAATACATACATTCCGCATGTTGATATATGTAACTATCGACATAAGTTGCGGTTGCTGTATTTAGGATTGACATAATCCCAGAATTATCGACATATTGTTTGTTAGCAACATCATTTGAATTTGTAGGCAAGCTTACGTTAGTTATTTTGTTACTCCCCATATTGATTTCGTTTGTCATAGTCCCACCCGTTAGAGATAGTTTTTTTACTAGTTCATCATCTGTATACTTTTTTGTGCTTGCATCATTTGAACTTGTAGGTGCATCTACATTTATGATTCGATTCATTTGCATGTTAATGTTACCAGCCATATCATTCGTCCCATCTAGAAGTGTGTTATTTATATTTGGTTTGGCTGCTAGTGCTGTGTCGATATAGCTTCTATTAACAAGATCTGTTTGATTGGTACCTATTCCATGATTAGTGATAATAAATCCTCCAAGTTGAAGATTGGATTGCATCCTTACTGAACCGTCTCTATTAATGAAATCGGCATGAATTTGGTCCACATACCCTTTGTTTGCTACATCACTGCTTGATACAGGATTTCCAACATTGACAAGTTTTTTATTGGTCATATTGTAGTCGCCAGAAGCTGTCAATTTAAAACCAATGCCTTTCTTGCTTGATACAGATACTCTGGATTCGATGAAAGTGATAGAATTTGCATTGAATACACCCATTATAATAATACATTAGATATTTCCAAAAAAATTTCTTTTGACTATTTTCATTGGTTTGTCAACATATAGGAACGAGTATGGTTCCTTAACAGCTTTAAGATATTGGTCTTTGGCAACATTTAATTCTCTGGATATTAAATTCCTTTCATTTGTAGATGGAAAATCATAAACACAGTAATGTGAACAATTCAATCTTATATCTTTTGGAGTTTTGTAAAATGATTGAGATAAATAAATCACACTACAGTTTTTATGCCTACCTTGAATAAAATAATCAATTAATGGCTTTTGATTCTTGTCACAAATAAAATCATCAAAAATAACAATTTTCTGTGAATCATTTTCAAGACTATTGACGGGTTTAATTTCATCATTATTCACATGTATAATATCATAACCAACTTGTCGGCTTATGTCATTCATGGTATCTATCATATGCCTGTATTTTTCTTGTTCTAAATTTTTACCATACAAATGAATCTGGTCATAGTAAACCAATGGCTTCATTAACATGTGATATAATAGGTTCGTTTTACCAGATCCACTATTACCGCAAATAAGCATTCTGAAATTGGATTGTGGCATATAACTATAAATCCGTTTGAAATTTGTATTTTCATCTTCTTTGAAATCATAATTAGGTATTTCCATATATAATATTACATTAGATTAAAAGATAAGTTGATATAAGTTTAGATAAGTTTATATAATGTAATATTATAATGGACATAGAGCATTATAAGAAAATAGCTATTCCCAGAATTAAATCAGGGGAAATAACAAAATCTGTTCGCGATACCATCAAAGAAAGCATACATTCTAAACAGGATGAGTATGAAGACGTATCGGAAAAGTTGAAACCTACCATTGATGTTCAGAAAGATATCAAAGAAACTATTGATAAACATAGGTACGCAATGCGTACAGAAGCGACGACAAGTTTCAACTTGGCGTTAAATCAATAGGTCTGGGGTGCTCTGATAAAATCAGTGTATCACTTGGCTCCACTAGAAAAGGGTCGGTGTGAAATGCAAATTTCGGTGACTTTTAGTCGGTGCAGAGCGTCCTGTAAATAAAATTTGCTTAAAAATGCTCATTAAACCAGAATATTGCCCCAGCAAATAATATAATACCAGAAGTAGCCAAGGACTTGTAATAGAACTTTCATTGGTAAAATGACTTATTTCCAAACATTTTCAATTTTTGTACTTATGGTCGTAGGAATAACATATGTTTGTCAGTTGTTGATTGTTTTGTGTTTGATTGAAAACCAAAGGTGTGAATGGCCAGGTAAGCCCTTTTTATACCAGAACTTCCTGTTTAAGACTTAGTAGTGACCATTATGCATTGCGTGATAAAAACAATGTAAGTCTCGATCCCTGGAAATAAATAACAAAATCAGAGGCGCGTGGCGCGTAATGGTCATTACTGGGCCTTTAAGGTCCTGGCTGACACAGATACTTGTGATCATGATATACATGTGAAGATTTATTACACAATAATATTATTGTGGTTGCTGCATTGGGAATTGCACATTTTATCGTGTGCAAAATCAAAACAATTCATCGTTTTTCCTTCATATTTGTGACAAATATGGATTGGAATTTATTTTGCCATACTTGGTTGGTATAATTCTATGCTGATTAGGCTTAATATAGGTCACACGCATCAAGAACAAGTAACATTTTCATTTTCAAATTATTTGAGATTAAAATTACATCTGAGTTTGTTTTACTTATGTGCAATTCAATATTTGTACATCTTGCAAGTTACAATTGATAATCAGTCCATTATTGTCCGGATAGCTGTTTTTCTGATTCCTTACAGCGTTACTATGAAGTGTTAATACAGGAAGCACAATTCGAACAGTACAATGTACATGATTAAAACTATTACAATTGTTAAATGACAACAACTGGAAATTGTTTCCATGTTTGTGCTTCACAAATTGAAAAGACTGTCAGTTCTGAACATTTTTTCAGAGATTACTGGTAGTATGACATTTTGTGGTTTCATTAACGCATGAACAGCAGGTCACCAGTTTCTTCAGCACTTCAGACTTTTTGTCATTGTCACCAGCATTAGTTGATGTGCTAAATGTTTGCAGATGCATTGACTGGAGGTGATTGAGTACCTTTAAAAGAAAATAAATGAATACCTTGAGATTCAGTTCATTTTTTTAAGTGTTTTGTCATACTAAAGTTTAAAACCAAAATGGCTTTATGGGGACTTAAAAGCGGAATTAAAGTGCTTCATTTAGATATACAATGGATGGTGAAGAATTCAATTTGGGAGCTGAGAGTTTCATTGTATATATTGAAAAAACTATTACTTGTGGCTAGTCACATGTAATAACAGGTGAAGACAGAAACAAAATTTAAAAAAAACGCACAGAAAAATTGCCCAATGCCCCCCCCCCCCCTCCCCCACCTTCAAAATTAAAATAGTCCATCCCTTAGCCCAATATGAACAAGATAATGTTCTCACCCTTTCTCAAGTTTCAGTAATGTGCTTCATGAAAAATGCACGAGGAAAACACTTTGGTAGAAATTCTGAAGATGTTGCACCAATGCCCCTACACTGTTAAATTCCAACTGAACACATGTTCCAATTTTGTAGCCACTGTTTACCAGAATTACTTCCAAACAGCGAGACATTTCCCTGATGAAAATCAGCTGTAACTATCTTTGAGGTATCTACAAGATGGCAAGGAACAAGGATTCATTTTTACATCGTTAGAAGGACGAATCAAAAGTGGAATACAACGATACAGATTTGTGTGAACCAATTAGTGTAGTAACTCATTTGCCACGCATAAACAACATAAAACAGAAATAACAACGTAGGCCAGAATTTTCCTTTGACACGATTTAAACATTCTCTGGCTTTGAAATGAGCATTATACAACCCCACAGCGGCTCTATATTGCATTATAAGATACCATAACTGTATACACAATATGCTGGTAATGATGGCTCACCTTTATTAATAGCTTGAATCCGAGATAAACTGTTTAATTTCCTTCTCTTTCTTCAATACAATGAAGTTGCTCCGATATTCTGTACACAACTGATCGTGAATCACCGCACACGGCTTCATTTTCAGGTAACAGCTCTCGTAGGATACTCAGTTATAAGTCAAGTTCAGTAAGCTTAAATCAATGCTATTTCAGTGCTATTTCTGGCCTTCAGTTCTGATAAGTTCTTTCTGAGACAGGCAAAGATCCGCTCCGAAACAGCACCCAGACTCGATAATTTAGTGGAGACCTTTTGCCTATTGCGAGTGCGAGTATGTACTACTGATGAATGTACATCACTTCGTGTCTGTTTGTCTGCAAGTGAGCGCAAATATATTCACGGTAAATAAAGCATGACGGTGTAAAATTTGAAACAGACAAACAAACCTAGCTTTCTCCACACTTCGAAACAAAATGGCGGAGCAAACGACGAGTGACCTAGTTCCCAGTGTTTTTCTTATCCTCCAAGGCTAGTTCCCAATGTTCCTCGGGTGTAATCCGGACATCCGGACACCACGGCACGATGGCAATAATACGATGACTTCGTCATCGCTTAAAAAGCAGGATGAACTAATTGAACAGTTACAGAAAAACCAAAAAGCACTAACATCTGGAGTTGAAGATATGTGACCCTATTTTGGAAAAGGTGGTCAAAGGTGAATTGCCGTAATGGTGTTTAAACGCGTTTAAACGAAGGGTAATTAACGCGTTTAAACACTTTATATACGCGTTTAAACACTATTTTAACGCATTTAAACACTTTTGCAACGCGTTTAAACGCTTGTTCAAAAATGTTCTGCGTTTATTTCGCCAATAACTTATCATCCCAGCTCGTTTCCACATTATTATTCGTAATAAATTTGCTCATAAATTAGAGTCACGGTCTGGTGATGACAACCGAGCTCCCCCTACAGGAGCGATGTTTTCCTCGTTTATGCTAGTGTTAGAAATTAAACTACCCGTGAAAGTGCTAAAACAAACTTAATTTGCATGATAAAGGTTGGTCTCGGTAATATTAGTCATAGACATAATTTTTATATTTCAAGCTAACCCTCGGTCATTCTCGTTTATAAGACAAGAATCTTCAAAGCAACATCCACGTCAAGGTCTTAAAATAAACGATTCCATAGCAAAACATACGAATGGCGATTTTCCTTTTCATTTTGAATAAATACAAAAGAAAGATGTCTACAGCAAACATTTTCTTTAACGGGTAGATTCCATCCTTCGCCACGTTCACCGCTCAGCTCAAGACACGAGAGATCACATCACATCATCAATCAGGAATCAAATTTCTGCTTCAGCGACTATTCATGGTTCTGATAAACACGCAATTTTATTACAGTACAATAATCCAGATTACAACAGCAGCGATTGAAACAAGTGAAGACAAAGTAGGAAATATGTTACAAAACGAAAAAACATTTAGTATAAATGTGGCTTTGTAGACTCGACTGCACGTACCGGACTATCATCCTGATTTCAGCAGACAAAGACAGCTTCCTAATGCGTGTTTTCACCGACTGTAGATCACCATGTGTTGTTGGATAAACAGTGCTTTTAAAACTTAACCTAAAATTGCAAGTGACAAAGAAAAAGAAGGATTTTTGAAGCTGTCGATCCAGTAAAAATAGAATGCTTGCCAAAATTATTGCCGCTCTTACAAGAACTGAATAATTATTTTTGTAACACGAGCGGTGGGAAAAATGAAACATTGTGACAGCTAGCCAATTACATTTTAGCAGATAACTCTGCTTGGTCCCGAGGGACCTGAGGTCACATTCCTGAGCACATATGCACACAAGCTTCAGTCACGTTTATGAAAGAACCAAAGTTCTGCTCACAAAAAACACTAGAAATCATAACAGTACAGGTGAAAACATTTGTTTTAAGGAATGCAATTAGACTTGGAAATTTATTTGCTAAGACATTTTTCAAATGGCACGCCATTTACTTTGATGCCGCTTGCAAAGTCCCGACTGGTGCTTGATCTATTCAATTCAACAGCCGAAAAAATATTTGCACTCTTGTAATAATTTTATCTTCTTACTCAAAGGAAATTTCACTTTTGTGAATAAAATCGTTTGAAACATCATTAAAAGAGATAAATTGGCTGTATTAAAGTGCTGTGGAGTGTGACAAGTTTTTCTTGAACTGGAGTTCATACAATACAGCGATTTCTCCAATGTGCATGGTTTGTGTGGTTCATGTTTTATGCGCTCAAAACCGAACCAAATATAATGTGAAAATTGAGATGGCCCAAGATGAGACTTGTGCTACAAATGCAGTCTGGCATGAGGTAGAGAGTTGGTAAGCTTCAATTTTCAACTTCAATTTATTTATTTCGATCGCCCCAAGTATCAATTACAAATCTCTTACAGCGATTATTTAGACAGTAGATCCCGGCAAGTTTTGTATTAGTAGATTTGTCACTGGAATCGACTTTACTTCACACTCAAGTGACTCAAGAGAGGTATGTCGTTTACACATTAAATACTGATGAAAATATATAAATACATAGATCTTCCTTAGTCGTCTTTCATAATATTATAACTTGTTTTAGTATTTTTCAGCAGCTATCAAATAACGCCATTTTATACGCCTTTATTTCAAAATCCGCAGGAATAATGTTACTGGTCTGACATAATTTAAATAATTATTGCGTTTAAACGCTCGATTAGATGAAACATCCACCTTACCAAAAACGTGTTTAAACGTTTCTTTAACGCGTTTAAACGTTATTTAAACTCGTTTAAACATTTTCTTAACGCGTTTAAACAGTGTTTAAACACAAGTAAACGCGTTTTCGTTTAAAACGCGTTAAAACGCCTTTCACCTTTAACCACCTTTTCCAAAATAGGGTCACATATACTTATGTTACAGAACTTACCTGATACGCTACCACAGGAAAAAACAAAATTGCCTATTGGCTATCAACCAGCTATGATGAAAACCACATACAAGTCTGATATCGACTCTGGTTTCAAGACAGACGAGATAAAGAGATTGATGAAAGATGGTTTATATTCTCCAAGTGATGTATTAGAAGCTTCAATTAAAGGTGAACTTGATATTGATGATTATAGTTAAGATATTGGGAAACGAATATTAAAGCTTGGTTTGAAAAAAGCTCACGTGACAAGAACTAAACCAGTAAATTTGGGTGACAAACAAAAAAGCCTAGATGAACTTACAACGCACATTAAACTACTTCAGAAATACAAAAAAAGGATTGGAATAATCAGTGAAGGTAAGCAGACTATCAAAACCGGGAAAGGTATTTATACTCAACCCAAAAGAAATGCATATAAAATAACACAAGGAGGTAAATATGGTAATTTAACTATTGATATCCCTGAACTATTTGGTCAGCTTAGATTGGTAGCCCGTAAAAATAAGAAAAAGGTATATGATAAACAAGTTGATTTTGACACATTGGATCTGCTTACAATCAAAGGCTCCTTAGAGCCAACCCGTGAATTTGAAATGCTAACGCTTAAGGCAATAATTGCGGAAAGCTTATGTTTTCACTCTGTCACGGTTCAATATTTTTTTTTAAATTAAACGTAAGGAACTTTGACAAACGCAAAAAATAAAAATACAGGACATCACTTTCATAATGTTCAGTCCGAAGAAGAAAGAAAAAAAAAAGAAAAAAAAAGAACGCCCCGAGCGGGATTCGAACCCTGAGCCTTTTGGGTGTAAGTCCGCAATTTACACCACTCGACCACCGTGACCACTGACTTGTAGAGGGATAAATATTATTACCTAAAAGCAGATAACCATCAAAATGCGTGTCTCAGTTGAAAATTCCTTTTAGATCGATTTTAACGTTGCATTAAAGACTCCAAATGCCAAACATCTTTAAGCTTGTTGTTTTTATTCGTTTACACCAATTTAGTTATTGTTATCGATGGATTCACGCTGTTCTTGTTACAAAACGCATTCGTAACAAAGCATTACGTCACTAAGTTTACAGCTGATGGAAGGAGTGAGCGAGTGAGTGACTCATTTGCATATCTGTCGTCGTTACCGATAACCCGTTCATTACGCATGCGCGTATATTCACGGGTTAAAAAGGTTCAATAGCAAAAAGACATATAGTCCTTTGTCACAAACGGTCTTCAATGACTTAAATCAACTTAGTGGGATACCAATACATAGAACTTCCAATAAATACAAAAAGATAGGTAGTGGAGTTGTTTATTATAACAATCCACAAGATCTTATGAGTCGATTAGAGCTTCTAGGAGGTAGTATTTTAGCTGGTAATAACGGTGTTAAAAATGAGTTTGTACAAATTGCACATACATTAAACAAACTGGGAATAATAGATGCCCAACAAATGAATGACCTTATAAAAGAATATATAATCTAATAATATATATATATGACAGCACATACTAGAGAAACATCTTATGTTCAAAATAGAGTAATACATATTTCATCAGTCAATAGAGTGAAAGTAGGAAGAAGTGAAGCTGAAGACTTTGTTATTAAATTCAACCCCATATTGAAATTACCTAATGAGATGATAAATGAAATGGGTGTAGATCGTTTAACAATGACCTATTCTTGGCATAATATCAAACCAGAATATAACAATACACAAATAAAATATAGCCCCGATAATGGTACTTCTTGGGAAACAGTAACATTCATTGATGGTATGTATTCTTATACGGATATAAATGATCTTTTACATGCACATATGGATGAAAAAAATCACAAAAATGATGATGAATACAATATCAATATATTATTCGTGCTTTCATCATACAAAGTGGTCATTGAAATAGATAATAATTATCAGTTGGATCTTAGAGGCACCAATTTTGGTGAATTAATTGGATTCGAAGAAAAACGAGTTACACAAACAGAATACGGCACAAAATTACCTAATATAACGAATAGTGTTGATGTTCTTCATATAACAAGAAGCTGTACACAGCTTGAACTCGTGGCGCCTTTAACTCATTGCAGCATTGATTCCCAAGTGATTTGAGTGCTTTTACAGAGAAACATAAGCTTAAAATTATATCTAATCAAAGGCTCCTAAGAGCCAACCCGAGAAGAAGAAATGCTAACGCGTAACGTGTAACGCAATATTGCCGTAAGCTTTAATACGTTTTCACACTGACACAGTTCGATATATATTTTTTTAAATTAAACGTAAGGATTTTTGACGAACGAAAAAAAAAAGTACATCACTTTCATAATGTCCAGTTCAAAAAAAGAAAAAAAAAAAAAAAAGGAAAAAAAAAAGAGGACTTGATGGAGATTCGAACTCGGGCCGTCCGGGACTAAGCCTCAAACTCAACCACTGCGCTGTCCAAGAACACATACTGCCTACGAACTAAATTTTATTATTTAAAGCTAGATACGCATCAGAACGCGCGTTTAGGTTGCAAAATCCTTTTAGATCGATTTTAATGTTGCACTAAAACCTCCAAATGCGAAACATCTGTAAGCTTATTGTTGTCTATATTCGTTTACATCAAATTAATTATTGTTATCGTTGGATTCACGTTGAATTCCTGTTACGAAACGTGTTCGTAACAAAGCATTTGCTCACTAAGTTTACAGCTGATGGAAGGAGCGAGTGAGTGAGTGAGTGAGAGAATGAATTTTATTTAAACACCCTTGCTGATAACCTGTTCATCATGCTTTCAGGTATACACGGGTTTAAAAGTAAGACTACACTGCATTCACTAGATTCAGTAGCTGACACTTAAGCTCGACCCGGAGCTCGATCGCTAGGCAAATGGCAAGTTTAATATATAAAACACAAAACTTGCCAGAGCAAAAATCCCACAGGAATAAGCGGCGAACACAATATCAAACGGTCCTATCCATCCATGAACGCCTTGAATTGTCTTGAAAGTGTGCAGTTGTACGTAGTAGTTCTTTATCTTGCTTCTGGATTACACAAACGGAGAGATTTTACGGTATGTATTTCATGGCCGAAAGCCATATAGTCGTCTATATAGACTTAAATATGCGTGCATAAATTTGCATGCGCTAATGCGACACGAAAAAAAAAACAAGAAAAGTCAACGCCGGATTTATACCTCGTGTGCTTCGCCACGAGTAAATACAGACGGTATCACAGACTCTATAGTTGATGGTCTATCTACTAATACTATAACGGTAATTCCTACAGATAATTTGACTCGTTCTTATCCGTTTTCATATGAGCCACGGAGACTGTTATTTTGTCCTATGGCCTCTAATCATATCAGTCAAATGCGTTTTTATGTTACCGATTCTCTAGGACGACCAGTAAATTTGAATGGGATTGATTGGTTTGTTACATTGATAATCAGATCAAGACCTATTTGAATAGTTTCTAAACAGTATTTAATCTAATATAATAATATATGAAACAGAGTGAATACAAGAGACGGTATGATGCTGAATCAGATCGATATGTAAGAAAACATATTTATGGCGAGGGTATATCAGATGTTTTTAAAACAATTGGTAGCAAATTATTTGGTCAAATGGTTAAAAAAACCTTGAAAACTGGGCTTCAGAAAGGTGCTGAAAAAGCTATTGAAAACGCTGCTACTAAAACGGGTGATTTTGCTGCAAAAAAAGCCGGAGACAAAATATTGCAATTGTTAAGCAAAAAAGGTAACAATGCTCAATCATCATTCACACCCCAACCAACACAAAAAGCTAAAAAACAACAGTTAACAGATTATGAAATCAATGAACGTGTTAATCAGTTATTAGCTGGAGGTAAACTCCGTAGTCGTAAATTTATCTAAACTAATAATATAATGAGTTTTAGAAACCCGAAATATGTCGAAAGATACGAAGATGTGGTATTTGACTTAGAAACAGCTTTGAATACTACAGTAGGTAATAATGCTAGACAGAAAAAAGATGGATATCGTTATGTAGCTGATAACACAGGTGAAGTTACACCATTTGATTGGTACAATGCTAGAATTTCAATTGACTTCAAAGTTAACAAAACTGCAAATGGAGGAAATCTTGCTGTTGATGATCATAATGGTATTGTAAATAGTTCATCTTCATTCATAAAAAATTTGGATATTAAATTAAATGGTCGAAAAGTGTATGATTGTAATGATGCTAACCATTGTGTTAATATAAAAAATCTATTAGAGTATAGCCCATCATATGCTAATTGCACAGCAACAAATGAATTTTTTTATCTTGATACTAATAGAAATAAAGAAGAAAGACCAGCACAGGCAGCATATAACAAGGGTTTTGCAGCTAGAAAGGCCATTCTAGGTGTTTCAGCTACAGTAAATACCGAAATTCCCTTAAATAGGTATTCATTTTTTGAGTCTTGAGGACGAACTATTACCAAATACACGTGTTGAATTGAATTTGGAGATTGAAAGCGATAACAATCTAATTTGGCGGACTCCTGATGACTGCAGAGTCATTATTACAAGAATGCAATTGTTTGTACCAAGAATCACTTTTAATTCAGAAGGCCAATCATTGTATAAGAGTCAATATTTGAAAGCACATAAATGGACGTATCTTAGAGAGAACATTGAAAGAAGTAATTCTTCACAACAGAGATCTGGAAATTTCAAAATCACTAGTGGAATTTCAAAACCTCGTCATGTATTTGTATTTATAATCAACAAGAAGCTGTACACAGCTTGAACTCGTGGCGCCTTTAACTCATTGCAGCATTGATTCCCAAGTGATTTGAGTGCTTTTACAGAGAAACATAAGCTTAAAATTATGTCTAATCAAAGGCTCCTAAGAGCCAACCCGAGAAGAAGAAATGCTAACGCGTAACGCGTAACGCAATATTGATGTAAGCTTACGTTTTCACACTGACACAGTTCGATATATATAATTTTTTTTTTTTTAAATTAAACGCAAGGATTTTTGACGAACGAAAAAAAAGTACATCGCTTTTATAATGTCCAGTTTGAAAAAAGAAAAAAAAAGGAAAAAAAAAAGAGGACTTTATGGAGATTCGAACTCGGGCCGTCTCAACCACTGCGCTGTCCAAGAACACATACTACCCACGAACTAAATTTTATTATTTTAAGCTAGATACGCATCAGAACGCGTGTTTAGGTTGCAAAATCCTTTTAGATCGATTTTAATGTTGCACTAAAAACTCCAAATGCGAAACATCTGTAAGCTTATTGTTGTCTATATTCGTTTACATCAAATTAATCATTGTTGTCGTTGGATTCACGTTGAATTCCTGTTACGAAACGTGTTCGTAACAAAGCATTTGCTCACTAAGTTTACAGCTGATGGAAGGAGCGAGTGAGTGAGTGAGTGAGTGAGTGAGAGAGTGAATTTTATTTAAACACCCTTGCCGATAACCTGTTCATCATGCTTTCACGTATACGCGGGTTTAAAGTAAGACTACACTGCATTCACTAGATTCAGTAGCTGACACTTAAGCTCGACCCGGAGCTCGATCGCTAAGTCTATAAAACACAGAACTTGCCAAAGCAAAAAATCCCACAGGAATAAGCGGCGAACACAATATCAAACGGTCCTATCCATCCATGAACGCCTTGAATTGTCTTGAAAGTGTGCAGTTGTACGCAGTAGTTCTTTATCTTGCTTCTCGAGTCAACACACGGAGAGATTTTACGGTATGTATTTCATGGCCGAAAGCCATATAGTCGTCGATATAGACTTAAATATGCGTGCATAAATTTGCATGCGCTAATGTGACACGAAAAAAAACAAGAAAAGTCAACGCCGGATTTATAACTCGTGTGCTTCGCCACGAGTAATGATGGAAACATAGATGTTCAAACAGCAAATCCATTTTTGTATAATACATTTAGTGTATCAACTAATCCTCAAACACTTATGAATTGTCATCTTGAGATAGGTAATGGGAATGAATATCCTGAAATACACTATACACCATCAACAGATATAACACGTGTATACAGAGATATTTTGAAATACGTTCATGCTAATAATGATTTTCAAGGTGGGACATTGCTTAACAGAGCAAACTTTAGTACTATATTTCCATTCCTATACTTTGACCTAACTAAACAAAAAATGGACATTAAAGATGGAACTACAAAGATTAATTTTAGATACGAACTATCTGGGACTACGGCGGCAGCTTATAGTATATACGCTCTCACACTCTATGAGCAAGAAATAGAATTACAACAGAGAGACGGTAAATTGTTACTGCGGGCTTAAATTTGATGCGAAGAATAAATTATTGTAGTGAATAGTGGATATTAATCCCTTAGTTAAATACGTTTTATAAACCCAAATTTATATAACGTATAATATATACAAGAATGACAACGTATCATTCTCATGGTGTTAGTCTGTCAGACGGACAAAGACATAAATTGGCAAGAGCTTATAAAAATAATTCCGCAATAACAATACGATTAGCTAACAATAAGCTAAGTGGTTCAGATGAGCTCATGCTAACTAAAACCCAGTTAAACAAGATCAAGAAGGCAATGAGTAATGGCGTTGGTGTTGATATTAAAATCAGCAAGACGCAGATTAGAAAAGCTGTCAAATATGGTGGCAGTTTATGGTCATCATTAATTTCATTGGGACCAAAACTACTACCACTTGCAACAAAAGCAGCCACAAAAGCATTTCCAGCTTTATCAACAGGTGCATTATCTGGCCTTGCTAGCCTTGGTGTTGATAAAATTTTCGGTAAAGGACAAACAGGAGGTTTTCTTATTCCTCAAAATAAAGTTAATCAACTTATACAATACAAGAATTGGCTTACTGCCGCACAGAAAAAGCAAATATTAGAGGCTCTTCAAACTGGAGGACAGGTTGTTATCAAACCAACAAAAACACAGCAAGGAGGCTTTTTAGGTACTTTGTTAGCAAGTATTGGAGTTCCACTGTTATTGAATGCTTTGACTGGTAAAGGTCTTCAGGTTGATAAACACCCACCAAAAGGAGGTATACCTATTTATTTACCAAAATTACCACCAAAATTACCACCAAAAGGTGGGTTAATCAATTCATATACAAGATCGCCACCTTTTTTCGGAACATGGGAACAAATGAAAAATCCAATTGGTGCTGGTACCAAAAAAAAAAAGCCAAAAAAGGCAAAAAAGGCAAGGGTCTGCTATTAGGCAAAAACAGTCCATTCAATTCAATTCCACTAATAGGAGCAATTCTCTAAGTTTCATTAATAAACCACTGTCAAACATAGATTTAATTAATTGGATTAATAAACTGAAAATAAAATATTTCAGAAGTATATTCAGTAGAGATCATTTGCCAGACAAGATATTAAAAAAGGAATGTGGGATAATCAATCTTGATAGCAAACTAGGACCTGGAACCCATTGGATATGTTATAGAAATATCGATAAATACACAGAGTATTTCGACTCTTTTGGTTTAATTATGCCAAATGAGATTCAAAAGTACCTATCAACTAGCAGTAAACAAATAATATATTCCAGGTGATGAAATACAAGAACGAGATTCTGTCTTATGTGGCTATTGGTGTCTATACTATCTATATGAAAGACAAAAAGGTCGAACTATTTTAAATACAATTCACAATACTAATTCGATTTCACAGATCAAAGTACAAACCATCGTTTCATAATCAATTATTTCAAAAATATCTAATTTATATATATAAATGGTTAAATCATACTGTGTTAAACAGAAGAAACAAACAGAATGTGTACCTGGTAGTGAACAATATGTTAAAACTAAAAATGGTCGTACTATGATGAAATGTACATGCGCTGAATGTGGTATCACAAAGACCAAATTTGTAAAAAATCGGGGAAACTGATTAGGCCCTCACACGATGGGGGCTTTTTAGATATAGCAAACAGTCATAGTTTAGGTGAAATAGCTTTGAAGGGTGCTGTAAAGGGTTTATATAATCTAGGTCGAATAGGTGCTTCTAAAGTTATCAAATCAGGTTTTGCTAAACAAAAAATAAAAGGTATAGCTGACAAATATATAGATCAAGCTTTAGACAGTATCACTGGTGATCTAAGCAGAAAACTTGATCCATTACATGGAGGTTCTCTGGATATTCATAAGGCCATTTTAAAAGTTGCGCCAAAGAAAGGATTTGTATTACCTGGTCATAATTATACAGGACCGGGTAACCCTCTAAATAAACAATTATCATATGACCCAAATACGGGTAAAATACTAGAGATCTACCAACAACCAACTGGTAAAACAGATGCAGTTGCTATGCAACATGATGTTGATTATAGTGTTTGTGGGAATAAACCAAAAAGTGATCAAGTAAAATGTAAAAATAATGCAGATAGGAAAATGGTCAAAGCTTTAGATGCTATTCCATATGATGATCGACAATGGGGTCATTGGTTGGCAAGGACTACTATTGATACAAAACAGAAATTAGGTCTAGGAGTTTCAAAAAACGGAAAAGGCCGTAGAGTGAAAAAAACTGGCAAGAAACATTAGCAGATGAATTGCATGCACCTATAAAACGCAACTTTACTCGGCGGCGTGTGATAGTCGACCATATTGATGAAATATGGGCAAGTGATCTAGTTGAAATGCAACAATTTAGTAAATGGAATAAAGGTTATCGATATCTTCTTATGGTTATCGATGTCTTCAGCAAATATGGTTGGATTGTGCCATTAAAAGATAAGAAAGGCGAATCTGTTACTGAAGCATTTAAAACAATATTCAAAGAAGGCAGAAAACCACAATATCTATGGGTTGACAAAGGTACAGAATTCTATAACAAACATTTGAAATACCTATTAGAGAAAAATGGGATTCAGATTTACTCAACTCAGAATGAAGAGAAATCATCTGTTGTTGAAAGATGGAATCGAACAATTAAATCTAATATGTGGAAACAATTCACAATTCAAGGTAATACACAATATCTAGATATATTGCCAAAATTGGTTAATGAATATAATAATAGAAAAAATTCAAGCATAAAAATGACCCCTGTACAAGCTAGTAAAAAGAAGAATGAAGGAACTGTTTATTTCAATCTATACGGTAATGTAGAGCCATTATCAGCTAAACATAAATTCAAGGTTGGTGACAAGGTCCGTATTTCTAAATTTAAAAGAAAGACATTTGATAAAGGATACACTCCCAATTAGACAGAAGAGATATTCATTATTAATGAAGCATTAAACACAAATCCAATAACTTACGAAATAAAAGATCTCAATGGTGAAGAAATAAAAGGGAGTTTTTATGAACCTGAACTATTAAAAGCTAAGCAGGACGTTTTCCGTATTGATAAAGTAATTCGGAGAGATTACAAAAAGAAACAAGCTTTAGTCAAATGGAAGGGATATAATGAAAACTTCAATAGTTGGATACCATTAAAAGATGTCAAAAATATCTAATATTAATATAATGAGATATTAGTAGACATAAAAATTATTAGAAAAATTGAAAGTCGAATCTATGATTGTGAAGAAGAAATAGAATATCTTCATGATAAAATATGCGATAATGAAGAGAGATTGGATATGTTGCAACATAAGGAAAAACTATTAAAACTTTATCATAAAAAAATACATGAAATGGATGCAGATATAACATTGAAACAGTTATTAAAGATTATCTGTGATGATAGAAAACGATGATTATGATGAAGATTGTAATGTATTGAAAGAAACCAAAGTTGATGATATCAAATATCTTAAGCGACGTAATATTGTTTAAAGAGATATAGCTATTTACAAGTAGCCCATATCTCAGATTTACTCTGTATTCGCTTTTTGTAGCCAAAAATATCAATGTTTCTGGCCACATTTAAAACGCAATTATTTAAAAGAATATCTATAGTATTATATATAAATGGAAAAATAAATAATAAAAAGAGGTAAAGGACGACCAAGAATTTATAATGAAGAAAGAAAAAACCACAAATCAATCTATATGTTAAATAAAGAATGGTTTTGTGATATACGCAAAAATGATAAAAATTACACACTTGCTGGAAAATCTTGTCACATTAAAACAAAAAAGCATATACTAAACTATAGAATGAAACATATACAAATCGTATATATAGATTAATTATTAAACAAAACTGGCTTTACAATAGCTATAAGCCAGCATACGGCAAGTAGTTATATGGGTTGGGTTGGTTACAGACCAGTTTCATTGAAACTGGTCCGGAACCCCCAACCCTATAACTACTCTCACCACCTGGGACATTGTGTAGCCTTTGCATTTTATTTATCGAATCAAAGTACCAATGGAATGGTCAACAACACATGATGTGCTGCTGTCAGGAAATGCTAGCCATTAATCCCTTCCAGGCAAAGCGGAAAACTACACAGCACTCCAAAATGCAGGAAACAATTGCTCAACACCTTGAAGAGATTGATGCAACTCAATTCAAGGTGACCGTCCAATCTGTTTGAGACAGATTCACTTCTTGAAAGAAGATATAGAAAGCAAATGCAGAGTGAAAAAAAGGCCAATGGAATTGAACCAGAAGTCAGTGAGTTGGATGTTCTTCTAGAAGAATTAATTGTGCTAGAAGATTTGTCTGAGGGTGAGAGGGAGAATCAAAATGAGGGTAAAAACAAAGAAGCTGAGCAAGACCGTGCTAAGGCAGTTGACTTCAGAAAGAAAGCCATGGAGAACTTTCTGAAACCCAGAAGTGGAATTCCAAGGAAGATGAAAGTAATGGTGCAAAGAAAAAATTCAGACGATCGTCTGGAGATACCGTGGCCTATAATATATATATATATAGCCCAAGCCTAACAGCGTCGCACTTTGAACAAGCCTTAACTGAGGTGAAACTTAACTAAGGTGAAAGGTTGGAAGCACAAGAATTAAGATTGACTAACGGGCTATTTTCAATTTTAGCAATTCTCAAAAACAGTATTACGCGACCGTCTGCACAGTACATTTTTATAGACCGTACAAAAGTTCACAAAAACAACTTTTCTCTGTCTAGAATAAATAGTACCACTAGTTTCCGAATAAAATAGAGCTTATGTTTGTCAAAAATTGCCCGAGAAACTGATTTGAAAATCGAAAATTGCAAAAATACACAAACATATTTGCATAAGGCGATGCGAGTGAAGATAGAACTGCTGTACTATAAAATCAAGTCTTGTTTACATAAAATCGCTTTTCAATCTTTCTAATGAATGAACAAACACATAAAAATGGACAACACAATCTTCTTTCGAAAAAATTTATTCAAATCTCCATTAGTTTACGTTTAAAAGCAAAACGAGTACCATTTAATTATAGCTCATCGAGTTCAAGCTTTCTTCGATGAAATTCAAGAGATCGATACAACTAAATTTAGGCACGTTTTAAAATCAACTCTCCAAAACTAACAATAACACTAAAAAAAGTCACTCACAGATTGATATCAACATAAATTCTCATCGAAAACTGTAATCTGTTTTACCTTTAAGTTCCTCGCTTGCTTGGAAATTCAAATCTCCGCTTCTGGTTCTGAAATCCATAGAAAACAAACATCTCCTGCATTGATAAAAACGTAATACATGAAGTTCCTCGAAGCAAGATTTTATCCCTGAAAGCTTGTCTTTTTCCACTAAAGCGGCTTCTGAGTATACCTTAATTAGTATCCCTGTCTTGAGTAGCACACCCCGAAAAAATGCAGGAAAATAACGAGTTTAATTCTCCGCTTAGGCACAAGAAAACAACTAAAGTGTTTACAGAGCTCACGGCTGTGTGGCCGCGCGAAAAACAAAATTGCTAAGATCCCGGATGTTGTCCAACACGGGCGGGCACACGCGCCCGCGAAACATGCCGCTAGCCATGACCATGAAAAATCACGGCGTAGGTTCTATGAGTATGGAGCTGCGCAGACAGGCCTTCGGCCTGGCAAGTGCTCCGCTATGAAAGAAAGAAATGATGTAGAGTTTGAGCTAAGGAACAAGGAGCTGGATTTCAAAAAGCAGAAGCTGAAAAAAGGCAGGATGATATGATTAACCTGATGGCACAGCAAAACGAGATGATGAATCTCATGAGCAATCTTATTCAGAAGTAAACTTCACTACTGAATGCAGTACTGTTGTTGTTTTCAAGCACATTGCTGTTTACTTAATTTAAAAATAAACAGTTAACATTTATCGTTTACATAAAGTTGTACAAATATGGTTTATTAGTACATGTACTTTTGAATTGTTTTCAATAGTAAAGCATGTTGCAGTTAACAGGGAAAAAATTAATTGGTGTGAACATTTAAAATACACAGTTGTTGTTTAGGAAAAGTATTCATTAATAGTTGGGAGCTCCAGACCAAAAAAAATCACGTATGGTTTCCATACATCCATAGCCTAAAATGATTTTATTACATCTCCGAAGATCCACTGAACGGAGGTTCTAACTGCCTGTAAGTAGACCCTCAAGGGATATGCTGGATCCCCATACAGGCATATGACCTGACCAGTAGGAGAAAGGGCATGATTATCCAAATCATCCATGAGACCAGAATCTCAAAACACGCCAGTGTCACGCCGTTTTCCTTCTGAAACAGAATTGGGAAATGTTTTAGTGGCTGAAATGGAGGATGCTGAAAAGGAGTCTCATTTAGTGTGGGGGCAGCCCTTAGGGGCAAATTTGTTTCTGTGTACTCATGACACTTACCTTTATCATGGGACCCCACCTTAAATTTAACACTGGTTGTTTATAAGTATGCACACTCAGAAATATAAGGTTCCACCAGTCATTTTACATCTGCGTTTAACTAAGAGCCTCTAAAAGTGCATATAGACAGCAAGTAGGGTTCAAAGAAGAGAGATTCAGTAACAATTTTGGTGAAACAAAACATTAAATAGATTTATTGCCTGCTTACCTATGGGACCATACTACTTGACTATCAACCCATTTGGTATTGTGACTGATTGGAACTTGAGAGCATGGATTCTCTTGTTTCCATTGTAAATAGTACTCTGGTGTTCCTTTGGTCTGCATATGGCGCGGTGCAGTGTGGATTTTGTAACAGGTTATTCCATTGAGTTAGTGTAGGACCATGGGCTTGGTAGATGTAATCTATAACTTGGTTGGTGACCATACTGAGAACAGGAACTGGCTGACCAAAGTGAGATATCATATCGCTGTAAAGGCAAGGGAAACTCATTCACTTTAAAACCATACATAACCCCTTGATACCTTCAGCAACTGATCTCTGGGAGCATGTGGGTCTCAGGCAAGCCAAGAACTTCCGCTAAGAGAGGAATATCGTGCTTCTCTACTCTGTAATCGGATTTGCACTCAGCATCTTCCATGTTTTCAAAATCAAAGCGGTCGTGAACATCATAGGAAAATTCCGGACTCCTGGACTTGTTTTCTTCTAGGAGCAGTAACAACCCCCTTGTCTGTTTTAATAAACTCCTTGACCATTTTGTGCTTCAATCATTTGCCTTTTGAGTTTCTTAGAGTAGTTTTTCAGAAAGATTCCACTGCAATTTTCGTGAATCCTGAAGCTAAACAATAGCCGGATGTGGATGTGAATTCAGAGGCGATACCAGAATGGTTACATGTAGAACGAAACAAAACTGGTTCTCCTTCAATTGCGGATTGTCCAACTCCAAGCGACAGCCATTACATGCCAACAACTACTGTGAGGTGTGCGACACATTTGATTCGCTGGAGCAACTGCAAGACTTGATTATTTCACAAGGAAGTTTACTTATTTGTTTTCCTTCTGCTTGTTTTTAAAAGCAACTTTAAATACAAAGAGTATCATTGCCTGAAACCTTCCCCCTCCAATGAAGATGGTGCAGTCGTGACTGCTGATAATGTGCAAGAGATGGAGGACAGTCCTCACCGACGAATCTGCTGATAAGCCTGACAAGGATTTGGAAGAGCAGAACCAGAGTGGAGTTTCTTAGAGGAAAAGGCCGAAGATGAAGACAGTGGAGGCGACAAGGAAAAGGACATTCCAGACTCAAGAAATACAGTAAGATGGGTTTATAATGTTGCTTAAAATAGTACCGTTTTCTGTTGTGAAATATGACTGAACGATTTTTTAGAACCTTCATTTTTGCACGTCGGCAATTATTCCCAATATGATGGTAGGTACGCATACCCAACCGCAGTTACTGTTTACTATAATTAGGGGGATTCCCTGAGCCCTTGACCAGCATGAATAAAAGACAGCGGTTTGTAAAACACCCAGCTGTTGTGTCTTCGCTAAAAAAAAATAACACATCAACACGACCAGAAAGCAAGATAAGCTGTCAAAAGTCTAAAATAACGCATTGTTTCGCAGGGTGTCATCCAGTGCCTCGTACAGAGAACAGCCTAAATTATAGTTTTTTTTAGTACCTTGCTGATAGTTTTTTCCATGTTCTGCTTCAAGTGCAAAGCCGATAATCCAAGTATCCATGGACAGGAATGGTACAATGGTAGGAGTTGTCCAACACTGCCAGTTTTGCAAGAAGAACTACAGTTGGCAGAGCCAGCCATTTGTGCTAGGGGATATCCTGCTAGAAATATCCTCCTAAGGTTTGCTGCTCTTATGGCTGGTTCTTCCATAAACATGTTGCTTCTTGTTTTCAAACACATGCATCTGTGTGTGTATGCTTCAAGGGCATACTTTAACCATCAAAGCCGATTTCTTTTTCCTTCCATTCTGACCGACTAGGAAACCTACCAACCTTTCTTGAAATCGAGTATACGGAATATGAAGGATGTTGTATGGTCAGGAGTAGTAGTCTAGGGTCAGATTTAAGCTTCGTTACTGCCTTCCCCTGCCTTCCCCTGCCTTCCCCTCGTTAGCTATGCTTAGCCATGATGTCACAATATGCCTTCCTGCATACTAATAAGTGCCTTTCTGCATATTAATAAATGGATTCCCTTTTCATGACCTCATTACCTATACCTTTTGTGTTATTCTGAAACAATAGGATTGTCCAAATGTGCCCAGTCCATACGAACCCTGATTGGGGCTTGAGATTTGTATGTCCGTTTGAATAAAAAGTGCAGATTTTTGAAAGCGTAATTTGCTCTGCTGGAAAAGTTTGTTCTTGTTTGGTTTATTGGAATGGCTTTTTTTACCAACATCAACAATTTACAAGCTGCCCTGAACGCCTGTGCCTCAATCCAGGATTGGGAGATTTTCACCAACTGTCTTAATTCCTGACAAGTGTACTGCAATAACATTTGCTAGATTGTCAGACAATCCAAGAACTCAAGGTAATTTCTTCTAATGAAAGTGTTTGTGCATTTTTGTTCCATATTCCTTGTATGACTTTGACCTAATCTATCTTTCTTCATGTTTTAACAGGTTTCTACCAATCCAAACATCGGTGAATCATTTGAGTTTGAGTATAGCGCTCCTGTGAACAATCGAATGGTAGGTCAACAGAACGGAGTTTTTTTAAAGTTTGATCTTACTTTAATCCATTTAGCGCCGCACTAAACTTATTTTCTCTCCATAGATCAAAACGGATGAGGAAATGATCAGCGCCTTTGACGAACTGATGGAAAAATATTCTCAGGGCGTAGGTGAAACAATTTTGAGTTTCTTCTCATAACTGTTCCCACTGAGAAAACAAACACACCACCAAAACGCTTTTGAGATTGCTAGTTGATTTGTAAACTTTCTTCTCACAACCATTTTAGAGCATGAATTTTAACTCTTAGATCATTCAAACAATGCTTTAAATAACTGTTAAAGATTCAATTCTCTCTCATAACGTTACTTATTCTCTTATGATGGGCATCCAGCAATGAGGTCCCGACTACCAACGTGGAAAATGAATTTGACTTTCTCGATTCGTTAAGTTTATTTTTCCCATGTCTTACTTAGTTATAAAGCTTTGCAGTTAATGTTTCACAGACCGCCGTTTAACTACACCGTTAATTATGCTAACAGACTGGACCTAATGTACACGAAAAACTAGCACCTTGTTCAATGAGTTAAGACCAAGTTAATCCTAATACCCACAGGGAGTTTAATTAATTTCACTGAACTTTAATTAATCTTACAATATGCATTGCTTTACAGTTTACGAATGCTGAGCTGCAAGAGATCGAGGACATGGAACAGCTGCCGTTAGAAAATGTAAGTGAAAATTTCATTTCCATTGTTTAGTGACTTCAATACTTTGTGTTTCTAAACAATAACTCAAATCTGTTTACTCAGTCGTAAAGTAAACGTCCATATAATCTAAATTAAATTTGTGTTTTCTTGTAGGATAACCCTGACTCGTATTTACCACTGGAAATGTAAAGTGATTTATGTGACGAAGTAAGTTTTCCAATTCCATGGAACTGATTTGCTTTGCAACCATCATATAATGTATATTCTTCAAAGACTCGTGTTCTGTTGTTATTTTCAGTGGTTGGGCAAAGCGAATCAACTACCGACTTGGAATCCTTTAAAAATTGTAAGTGATTTGTTTATTTATGTACTAGCCTTTCTCCCTCGCTTTTGGTGATATAAAATGGATTAAGTTGTCAAACAGTCTGATCAAAAGCTCAATTCTCGTTTCATTGTTATGGATCTAAGTTTTTTAAAGAAAAAAGAATTTATATCAACGGAGTTGTTTTCATGTTTTTCTAACCTACGTTTTTAGTCTTGTTCTAAAAGCATTTGCTTTCAATTATAATCTGGGCGTAATTCTTTCTTTATCATTGACTGATCAAACACTCAATTCTCATTGTTATTGACTGAGAGAGAACTGGGATCATTCAATAAGGCAAATGAAATCAAAGCAAACAAATCTTGAACTTTATTGGGAATACTTTTTTAACTGAACTTAAGATATTTACGATCTATTCAATCATAGGGGGTTATACGACTTAAGACTAGATAATATTTTTAGGGAAGTGGTGGTAAACCTCCAGCTAAAAAAACCTCGAAAGGAACATCGCTGCGATACTTGTGGCAAAACCTCCAAAACAGCCTACCAGTACCAGTCATAAGCGTACCACCACAAAAACATCAGATGCTCCAGCTGCCAAACGAACCAAGACTGTTGTATTAAGTACGAGTATTGCCCCAGAACCAGCCCCCACAGTAAACACTGATCAGACCACTGCAAGTTCTAGCTGGCAAGATCCTATACTCACCCCCTTCAAGTGGTGAAGCAGATATGACAACAGATGTACCGACAACACTGGCCCCAGATCCAGACAAGATTCAGTCGCCAAAACTGGTTACAAGACTGGTACAATTTTCGCCTCTCCACGATCAGTCCCAACGCACTGCATGAACAGCTGAGCCACATTTTTGCGGATCAACTCAGTGTTTAAAGTGAATTAATTTTTTCGTTTGGCTTTGTTTTATGAAACACCCAAACCAGCGCCTTACAATATCATCACCCCTTGGCCAACGATAACTCGGTCTTGGAACAGCCGTTCCTTGTCACCACTCCAGATGAATTAGACCACCTGAATACTGAAATCAGCAACATCGATTTCCTAGAATGGATCAAGCCACAAGGGCCAAACTCCAGGCCTTGCAGGCAGGCGTTTTTTCTTTCTCTTCCTCACTTCCTCCTGAAAAGTTACTATTCTGTAACCCAAGAAGTAATTGAAAAGTGCAATCCTTGCAAAAGACCCAAATTTATAGTTGATTTTCTTTTCAAATACGTTTATTAACCATAAAAAGTATACAATCAGACAAACTTCTCTTCTTTTAAAAAAATGAGCTTTTATTAAAACACCCGCTTGCAGGTATAACTCCTTCATCAACAAGAAAATTTCCCTTAAACGACAGAGTTTCAGTAAGAGAAATAAAATCAACGAATTTATTTCACGCAACGTGAGTGTTTCCGAAACAATTCAGTTATCCCTGTGGTACTCACATTACTATTGAATCATGCACACTTTGATTTATTCCCAAACTGTTTTAGAGTGTGTATGAGAGCACCTCAGGCACCAAGAACATTAAATTACGCATGTGTTTTCCTGGACCAATATTTTTGCTCCAGGAAATAACTCACTCCACACTACATTTCCACCACACTCCTTCCAAAACTATTTAACTACTTTCACTTTGATTTATTCCTTGTGAATGAATCGGATAAGACTCTTAGATTATAACATTACTTCAAATTAATTCTGTTAAAGAACCAGTTCTCTTTTGAGCGCATTTTTTCTGTCATCACAATCCTTGAACCGCGGTGACTGTTACTGGGAATATTGAAGAGGTTTTTGACTTTCTCGATTCGGTAAGTTATTTTCCATCTCAAACTTAGTTATAAAGCTTTGTTGAACTAAGCTTCCTTCACTGTTCAACAAGTTTAAATTATGCCAAGACTTGACCAAAAGAGATTTCAACCAAGCCTAATACCCACAGGGAGTTTAATTAATTTCACTGAACTTTAATTAATCTCGCAATATTTGTTGCTTTACAGTTTTCGAAAACTGAGTTGCAAGAAATCAGTGATATGGAAAATATTTCACCGGGGAATGTTAGTAATTCCATAGTTGTGTTGATTAAAAATAAACAAAACTGTTTGCAAAACTAAATTTATCGTTAATTAAACTCGAAAAGACAGCCAAAAACGCCATGTTTTTGTGGTGTGATTCGGGGGATCGCGCGTGAGAAGGAGTGTGGAGTTCGTGTGGATCAAACGTCTCGGGGTAATCTATAATGCATTAGTGAGACTGAAACTCTATAATATAACTCCCGTAAAAATATACGAATCTGGGTTTCGACAGTTATGATGCGCTGTGTGGAGAAACCGAGATTTTTTTCAAAGCAAATAAGGTACAAGGTATAAGCAAATAAAGTATATTTGCGCGCGATTTTCAACCTTGTTGGAAATCTCGAAATGCGAGTGTCAGTCTTGTGTGTGTTTCATTCATTTCCTGTAAGGAACTTAATCTCCTAGTTTTTTTTCACACGCTCGAATTTCTACTATGAATTATTTCAGTTGAAATAGTTTTCACACGTTCTCGAATTTCTTGTTCTACGTGTACGTCATCCAACTTGATTGCAAAATGGAAACGTTGGTCCTTCTTATATTCACTATTCCTATCTTTCCAATGATTTTGACGTTCAAGTGTTTTGAGGAGCAATGTTATTGTGTACGATCGACGCAGTTGGTCGATTGTGCGAGAGCTAGGTTGAAAATGCTAAAGCAAACAAAGGAAACACTCAACGATTTTATGGAGCTCTCTCTATGATATAATCAGTTCATGCAAGTTAATTTCTCTTTGCTGTTGATTCTGCTTCCTGATTTATGGATTGTGGATCTCAGAGACAACCCTTTTACGTGTGAAAGAGCCTATGACAATCTTTCACTCAAAATTGTTTTAGACTGTGTTAATACTACGAGAGCTGTTATGGCTACGAGCAGCTCCACTTCCAAGCACAGATCAACTATCGCTACGTCCACACTCACGACCAAGCAGAGATCAACGATCGCTACGAGTAGTCCCACTACCAAGAACAGATCAAGTCCACAGCCTAGAAACCGTGAGAAGCACAGGAACTATTTAACTGTCCTACTTTTCAGTTTAATTTCCATTCCACTGATAGTTATTTGTTTGCGCGTGATCATTAAACTATGGAATGTTAGGCGTAGAAAGCAGTTACAAAGATCATTGGAACTGATTCCTTTAAATTTAGAAGATAGTGACGATGAAGAAGTCTTATTTGATGTCACAGAACTATGAACGTACTGAATGTATTCTTACTACGGTTATGTTTCCCAATCTCTTCACAATGAATGGTAATTAATTATTGTTCTCAGTTTGATAATTTTGATTTGTTGCTCCACTGTCATGGTTTAAATCACCCTTTGCTTAACTTTAGAGAGAGAGAGAATGAATGAATAAACTTTATTTATACACAGCGTTTATATATCAGTAACTGATTAACTGCTTTACAGAAACACCGTGTTTGCTATTCCTATTATACAATGATCAGTAACTATATTACACTAACTAGAAGACAGCGAGATTGTTTATCTGTGTTTTAAAAGCAGAGAGAGAATTTACAGATCTGATGTTAAATAAAATTTTTTTTTAATTTATTTGCACATATAAAAATACAAAATAACAGGTAATAAAGTGTAACAGGTAATAAAATGTAAATATAAATAAATATAGCATGAAAAGAGTACACAAAAAAGGGAATAAAATTATGAAATATAGGGTTTACATGAGCTATGAGGAAAGAAAATCATTTCAATTTTCACATTTCTCTATTTTCCATTGCAATTTTAGTTTTTCTTAGAAATCTGATTGGCTGGGTATCTTTTCGGTTATTTTACAGGAATAAACATTTTTTGGCGAGTACAACTAATATATTAAATTTACGTTTGAGTAGTGAGCGCAGATTCGAAGGCAAAGTAAAATCGTTGAACAAAAATTGAGACTTTGACAAAATTAATTTAGATGTGTTTTGTTGTCTTCGTTGAAATGTAGTATTGCGTAATTACTAAAATCATTCATGACTGAGCACTCCAGAAATGTATGCTCAAGGGAGTCAGGGAGTTTACAGAAGAAACACTTGTCATCTGTCTTAATTTTGTACTTTTTAAGCTCTTTATTAGTTACTGAAATTCGATGAAGTAGTTTAAAGGAAAACTGTTTAAGCTTGTTGTCCCTTGAGAGGCAATAGACGACCTTGAAAAATTCTTCCCATTTGTTAGCAAAAGGAGGGTAATACCTAGCCCAAGTTTTAACAGAGGTAGGCTCATCTTTCAAATTGCTACGAAACAATGAATAGTAGTCCTTAAATCACGTCTTTGAGAGTGAGATATTTTTTTCTTCAGAAAGCGGAAATACATTGGAATCATCAAGGTAAGAGTTGAGCGGTCTTACAGTTGATGCACCCTCAGTTTTTAGGCTTGATGGTATAGAAGCAAGTAATTGAAAATAGTAAATAAAATTAATGTCTATTCCGTATTTCTGCTTGAAGTCTTCATAAGTAAGGTAAATGCCATTATTATTTAAAAGATCTTGCACAAAAAGAACTCCTTTGTCGGCCAATTTCTTCCAATACAGAGATTTCCCTTCAATTGTTGTTTTCGTTGTTCCATAAAAGTAGAGTGCTGCTGTAGCAATCATTGTAAAGACTTTTTAACTCCTTAAAATAGTCTAAAAGTTCAATGTAGAAGAGAGGAATATTCCTGTTAAGTTTCTTTGAATTGTAATTACATTTACAGCGGTGATTATATTGGCGTGAACACCTAAAATATGTCTGGAATGTTTATTGTGTTGCAACCAATCACCGACGAGATCATCACACCACAGAAACCACAGGCAACGAACGGTTTCCTATCTGTCACGGAACAAATTATTTTCATTTTGTTCTAACATTCAGTCTTTTTACAAGTAAACAATTGCTTTTCCTTCCTATTTGTTTACAGTATTTGCTACAATAGCGAAGAATACAGGTTTGAGCGATTTTGAAATAAATTACAAAGCCGATGCACGCGATGGTTTGGCGCGCGAGTTTTCAAACTTTTTGTAACGATCGAAATCTGTAGTTACGCCTGATCGCAAGTTACAATGTTGCAAGGTAAGCCGCTAGAGTTTTCCGATTTCCATCGCTTTGCAGCTAATGCAGTAAGCGTAAACACTTTTTTTGTAAGGTGAGGGAGATTTACTATTTTGGTAATTTATGTTTTTTTTGGTAGCTAATGTACGCGTGAGGGAGAATCTACATGGCCAAATCTACGACATGGGGAAACCTTATCCTCAAGTAATCCGGGAAAACGTTTTAGATCTTCACAACAACGGTTTTTCAATCAGACAAATAAGCGCTCAAGCACGAGTTAGTACCGGATTTATCACGAAAGT